>PVIA01006078.1:63259-103541 GCA_004024845.1 Tonatia bakeri | reverse complement strand
AGGGGGGGTGGAAGGACTTGAATGGGAGTAAGGGGGTGAAAACTGTACTTGAACATTCATTTAAATTAAAAAAAATAAAATAAATAAAAAAAATAGTGTTCAGACATGCCCAGTTGAGGGTGGGCCCAGAAGTTCATAGACAATATTATGGAATTACTTTCCTGAGCTCCTAACTTTACGAAATCTCTCTAGTACCTTCCAGTTACTGGGGCTCCCCTTGTTGGCCCTCTAGTTAGAAAACTATGGCTTTATTTACCTTTTTCTGCTGTAAACTTCATGTGACTGTTTCTGTATGAGGAGCCCAAAGGTAACTTCACAGAGAGGGGAAATAAAAGCAATGTGGGTTCACTCCAACCTTTTGGGGCCACGGTTCCTTTTATTAGGGAGGGAAGTTCTTCTCTGTCAGTTTAACTGACTGTAGGCTTCCACTCTCATGACTATGGCTTCCAGGAGAACCTTTTATGACTCCTGAAGCTGGATCTAAAGGACTTTTCCTGGAGATCTCTGTCTGCATTGAAACCAATTTCTGATTTGGGGGCTACTTTTAGTCCAAGTATGGGGAGAACAAAGAAAAAAAATGGTAAACTTACCACCACCTCAGTAATGCTTTGAACTCCAGTTTTGTTCCCCCAGTTCATATACTATTCACTTTTCAGTTTTTAAACATGTGTTCTATATATTCTGTGTAGGCTTTATAGCTGCTTTCAGTAGGAGAGTAGCAGACACAAGGTAGAATATTTTGATTTCTTTCTTTCTTTCTGGAAACAGAACCCCAGGCCTTAGCAATGCAGGGATGTCCTTAATCTTCATCCTGATCCTGAACTTGTCTGAACTATTTCATTTAGGTGTATCATGTGGTCGATAATATCCTCTGCAAATAATAATGTATATTTTAATTTCTTTTTTATATCTCAATCATTTTTCTTGTCTTTTGCATTAGCTAGAACTCCTGCAACAATACTAGCAGTGATCACAGTCATTTTTGTCTTATTTTAGTCTCTGATACATCTTGCCAGGAAGTATGTCCCACACATCTCCTGTAATCATTGGAGGCAGTAAACAGATGCATATTCCATGGACACTTTAGCATGCAGTGAGGAAATATCAAGCATTTGAAGGAAATCAATACCGTGAAAGAGAGACACCAACCTCAACAAACAGAATTAGCAGCACTGAAACAAACATAGAGCAAACAGAATAACACAAAAATAATTAATATTCTCTGAGTGTTAAGTGAGATTACTGCATTTATAAATCATACATAGGATTTTATGAAACAGAAAATTTAGAGATTTTGGAAAGTGAAGAAATCATTACAAAAACATCTAAAACTAAGGCAATGGACTTTGTGGCATAAAAGGTATAAGTAAAGAGTTAATTGGCAGGCTGTAAGACAAGGCCAAAATCTTTCCCTATATAGTGCAGCACAAAAAGACAGAGATATGGAAAATGCAAAAGAAGTATTAGGAGATGGAAATGATAGATCCATTACTTTAGATTAACACCTAATACAAATTTCAAAAGAGAATGAAGAACTTGGAGTGAAGAGAACATTTAATGAAATACCAAAGGAAAACTTGTCTTAACTGAAGAAAGACAAAGTATACAGATTGAAGGGTTGTACAGATTGCTGACTTAGATGAATGAAAATGACCCACATTTTGTGTCATTAGATTATCCTTTCCATTCTGTTCTAAAGGACTTTAGAACTGCACCTGGATGCTGAGCAGTAGTGTTTGTATCATCAAGGATCTCTTTCCACCTGGCTTCTTTTTTGAGTTTGGCCAGTTAGAGGCAGTGGTAGGAGATTGAAGGGCAGAGGGGTCAAGGTGATCAGGATGATTATTCCCTTAGCACTTTCCCAGGTGGGCTATGGTTTAACGATGACTTTGTTATGCTACAGCTCCTGGCAGGAAGCATCTCTGACATAGTTACAGCTCTCACCAGTTTCAAAACTTGTAGTTCTTCCTGTGCCCCTTCAGGCCTATGGTAGATAGCATTATCTTTCTGTTTCTAGTCTCTAGGAGCTTCACCACTCCTTGTTGTTACCCTTAAACCAGTCAAATTGACCTTTCATTAAACTTTCTTCAGTTATTCTTTTGAATGTTTCTCCAGTTACTTGTAGGTTATTGTCTAAAACAAATATTATGGTGGTATTTTTAGAATTTAAAGAACTAAGATTACCTTAATATGTTCCAGAGAGAACAAAACAAATTGACCGCAAAGAAATGAGACTAAGAGTGACACTCGACTTCTCGTTGATGATACTGGATGTGAGAAGACTGTTGAGAAATATCTTCAGTGTTCTGAAATAAACAAACAAAAGTACAAAAAAAACAAAGAAAAAATATATCTGGAAGTTAGAAAACTAAGTAACTCTTGAGTTAAAGATGCAAACTGACAGAAATATGTAAACTACTTAGAAATAAATAGCGACAGTATTGCATTTCAGATGTTTTAATATATGACTAAAAGCACTACTTGAAAGAAAAATTGTAGTGTATTGAAGAGGTATGTTGATTAAAATTGTATAGAATTGGTGTGGGAATTGCTGAATAGATTAACGTGGGACAGAATAAATATCCAGCTCTGAGGTATGGTAGCTATAAAAAGCTAGCAGCCTGACAGCCAATGGACAGGGCTGATTTCTTTTGCAGCTCCCTTAAAAGCCCCATGCCCAGAACATAGTTAATATTTTCACCAAATTAGCTGCTCTCTGGAAAAATATCCATTCACAAGGTATTGTGGCTATTTGTTTTGACTCTGAGCATAGGTCTGTGATCAAAGCCCTATCCCCAAGGTGTTACCAAAAAGCAATAGCAATTTGCTGGTAATTTTGCAGCTGCCTGGTTAAAATTTAAAAAGATCTTTTAAACTAGATGACTATAGGGAACCTTGAAAAAATTCTTGGGGATTGAGAAGACTGTGCATATATTCAGAAAAGTATTAGAAAAGTAGAAGGCCCCAGTTGCACAAATGTCTGGTTTTGTCCATTAGAAAGTGAAAGGTAAGGCTGACTTGTAAACTGCCTGAAATTTGAAGGCATACTTTCAGACATGGGCTTTCTTGGTAAAGAGTGGAAAACTTATTTGCTCAAGGCATTTAAGGAAATCTTCTGACTGATCATTGGCTGACTATAAACCCATGTGTGATCTCTAGGAAACTAGGTTTAAAATAAATTTTAAAAAACTTTAAAAAAGTTATCAGAGAACTCGGGGTCCCCATAACACAGGAAATACAAAATCTATAGAAATAACTCAAGAATGTCATGAAAAAAATAAGTAGCAACAACACCTACAATAATAACAACAACAATTTTTTAAAAACGAGCAATAATAACAAACTGTATGGGGAGGGGAATCTGATATTAAAGTTGTTACCATATATGATCTTAAAGCCCAGTTTTCAAAAAAAATTATTAGACATGCAAAAAAGTATACAGATATGAAGGAAAGTATGACACATATACAAGAAAAACAGCAGTCATTAGAAACTCTCTGAATGAGCCCTGACATTGGGCTTACTAGACAGACTTTCAATTAGGTATTATAAATATATTCAAAGAATTAAAGGAAACCATGCCTAAAGAATTAAAGTGGGAGAATGATGTCTCAGCAAATACAGTGTCCATAAAGATATATCAGTGATTTAAAAAGAGCCAAATATAAGTTCTGGAGCTGAAAAATATACTAATTTGAATGAAAAATTCACCAGAGAGGCTCAACAGCAGATTTGAACTGGCAGAAGAAAGAATTGGTAAGCTTTAACATAGGTCAATTGAGATTATCTAGTTTATTATCTACAGAAAGATAACAGAGCAACTAAACATGAACAAAGCCTAAAGGACCTGGGTGACACCACCAAGGATACCAACATGTGCATAATGGGAATCTCTGAAGGAAGGGAAAAAGAGAAAATAGCAGAAAATATTTGAAGAATAATATCTCAAAACTTCTTAAGTTTGATAATAAATGCTAATCTACATAAACAAGAAAGTCAATGATCTCCAAAGACAAAAACACAGAGAGAGCCACACCTAAGCACATCATAATTACATGATGAAAGCCAAAGAAAAAACCTTGAGAACAGCAAGAGAAAAATGACTAATCGCATACTAGGGATTCCTGACTTTTTATCAAAAACAAAGGATGCCAGAAGACAGTGTGATGGCTTATTTAAAGTCTTGAAAGAAAAAGACTGTCAATCAAGAATTGTATATCTGCAGAATTATTCTTCAGAAATGACAGATAGATCTATTTCCAGATAAACAAAGACTAGGAAGATTCATCAGCAGTAGGTATGCACTGCAAAAAATAGGAAGTCCTTCAAGATGAAAAGAAAAAACATCATATAGTAACTTGGATCCAATCAAAGAAATAAAGAGCACCAGTAAAGGTCATTGCATAAATAAGTATAACGACAATATAAAAATATATAATTTTATTTTTTTACTAACTAATTAAAAGGTGAATGTATAAAACAATAACTACAAAACTGTGTTAGTGAAATTATTATGAATCAAGAAGAATGACAATAATAGCACAAAATAGGGGGTACATGGGAACTCTACTGGAGTACACAGTTTTTATATTTGCTGGAATTAAGTTAGTATTAATTTAAAGTAGATTGTTTTATGCCCTGTCTAGAGTAGCTCAGTGGGTGAGCATGGGCCTGTGAAGCAAAGGTTTGCTGGTTCAATTCCCAGTCAGAGCACATGCTTGGGTGGGCTGGGTCCCCAGTAGCGGGGCGTGAGAGAGGCAACTACACATTAATGTATCTCTCTTTCTTTTTATCCTTCCCTCCCCCTCTCTCTAAAAATAAGTAAATAAAAAATCTTTTAAAAAGTAGATTGTTTTATATTAAGATGCATATTGTAATTGCTAGAGTAATCATTGACTAAAACTAGAATAAAATAATAACAATAAATAAATTTAAATGGTACACTAGAAAACATGTATTTAATACAAAATAAGGCACTAATGGAAGAACAGGGGAACAAAAAAGATATAAGATATAGAAAACAAATAGCAAGATAATAGATATTAATCCTATGATACTAATTATAACATTAAATGAATAGATTAAACATTTCAATCGCAAGGCAGAATGTATCTCCAATGTCCTCCTAGACCAAAGGTGATGAGCTACATTCACATCTTGTTACACTTCCTGAACTGCCTCCTCTGAATATTCTGAGTTGTTATTCTGTGCATTGGGAGACTGTAGATGGATGGATTTCAACTTTGAATGATCTGAGGATATTGGGGGTTTCAGGGCACACTTACAAATTTATAGCTACTGTTTTCCAGCTAAACTTCCCTTCTTTGTTGGGGTTTCTTAAGAATGGTAAAGGCCACTCTTGGGGCCTCCACAGAAGCATAATCCTTTCAGGCGGTTAGGGAAGTTTTTCTTTGGCTCCCATATTGGACTACCACAGGCTGACTGTTCATACATCATTAAAGGAACTATCTCCAAAAATGTAGTAGGGACAGCCTAGTACCAGAAGATATGTCCAGATGAGGGACTTGCATGATGACTGCTTTTCAAGAAGTCAGTTCTGATAGAGTGTTATAGAGGGCCTCTTTTTTAGTTTTTGAATGGATCTGCTGCCTCCCACAAGCTGAGCCTTGGCTGGTGTTTGATGCTTGTTGCTATAAGCCTGGTATAGTTTCCTGATGTATTACATGGAATTTTTGTTAGGTTTTCCTGGGTGGTCTGTGGCTATGATGGTACTCTGTGGTTTGAAGAAGTAGAGAGTGATGCAGCCTGTAATTAGAAGACCAGGACATGCTCTGGGTGGAGAGGGACAAGGCATTCTTAAAGACTGGCTTTGTGGTAAGGAGGTAGGTGGAGCCTCCATGGTGGTTGTAATGTCTACACCAGGAGGTACCCTTCTATGGTGCTGCTTTTGGATTCAGTAAATACTCTGGTTTGTGGCTCGTGGGTGATGAATAATCTAATGTGCACAGAGAGGGCACTGAAGACTATCAAACCTATAAACCTGAGAGAAAAAATTAAAATACCTGCTTCATAAAGCAGCAGTTGCTGGGGTAGATAAAGATCTGGATCATAAGGCCCTGTGGCCCTGGGAGGGAGGTTAGACTCAATGCAGATCACAAAGCAAGTGTCTCATTTTAGAAAGGGTTGCAGTGGTCTCAATGGAAATTAAATAGCCCCAATGGCCTCCTGGATGTGTAGATTCCCATGGGTATCAGTGTTCTGTAAAGTACAAGCCAGATCCATGGCCACCAGAAGTCTTGAGAGGCACAACTATTGCCTAGAATGAACCTCAGTGACCTGCTAGGGCTATATAATGGTTTTGTCTAAAGGCTTCTCTTAGTAGGATGGGCTATAGTCTTCTGGTGGAGCAGCACCTTTTTCCTCCTATTCTAATCTTTGGAAGATATTCTGGGAGGCTGTGGACCATATCCTGACAATGTATGCATCTGCCTAGTAATGCTCCTTTATCTTGTCATGTAGCTCCTGCTGTGTCTTTGAGGCCACAGTATCTCAGGAAGGAGGAACTCACTACCAGGTGGTGATCTGTAACTGACATATCCAAGGAAGAGGACTAACTGTACTGATGTGGGTTGATGATCCTGTGATCAGGGATTGTCCAGAGCCCTCTTGAGGTAAGGCTTGTAGGCAACTGAAGTAGCTGTGTTGGTGAGCAGTTCTTGGTCCCATCCTATGGCATTTATCTTGGCTGCAGTCAGCTTCCTAGAAAAACAAGCACCAGAGTGAAAGTACTCTACACCAGTACAGGGTCTCTTGTGATAGGATGCTTCTCTTGTGACTACTGTGAAGGCCATCTCAGGGTGTAAATCAAAGAAACAGCCTGGAAAAACAGAGATGGGATGTGAGCCTGTGCAATATCACTGAGCCCAATTTCCCTAAATACTTCCTGGACAGTTTGGGGATCTGGCTGAGAAGCCCAAGCATGGGAAAAGGATCTTTGGCCTTTCAGGTATATAATTGGGTTGCCTCAGAGGTGTGGCTGCCAGAGATGACCTGAGCTTTCCCAGGTCGGGGGCTTTTTGAGGGTGAGGTATGGAGAGTAAATTGGAACGTGATCCAGCTTTTCTATTGCTCCTTGGTTCAGGAAGGCTGAGGATAACAATCTAGAAGTTGTTGCAAAGGGCAATGTGAATTATTCAAACTGTCCAAAGTTTCTGTGGTGTGTGATCTTTTAGTGAGGGCTGAGATGGGTCCCTTTGGCAAGCCAGACATTGGTTGGGTAGCTGTCATAGTTTAAGTTCCAAAGGCCAGAGCTGGGTGCTTATGAAGGTAGTAAAACATGCCTTATGTCTTAGGCAAACATGGGATACGGTTGGTTGGAATCCTGAAACTGTCATCTACTAGCTGACTTGATCTCTCTGAGCCTCATTTTTTATCACCCATAAAATGGAAACTCAAATAATACAGCTTTCCCCCACCATTCGAAAGTAGAGTATTCCTGTGAAATGTGTAGTAAGCTGAAATGGTGCAAAGCAAAGAGTATTTCCTGCTTGTCGAAAGTTTGTATTAACTCACATTTCTTTTATGGAAGACATACATTAGTATGGTAATACCTTTATTCATAAAGCGAAAATCCTCTTGGGATTCCTTTCAGTTACTTAAAGGGTCCCCCCCCCATAAAAGCAAAAGGCCGCAATGCAAACTTTTGGAAAGTGGAGGATACCTGTACTTATTCTCACTGTTATTGTGAGAATTAAATTGGGTGATGATTAAAATGATGCCTAGCACATATAGGTGCTCAATAATGAAAGATATGGCTGTGGCTGCTGTTATTTTTTGGTGCCCAGGAGTGGCAAAAGCCAAAGAGTAAATGCAAAAAAACCCCCAAGACAAACAAACAAGCAAAACAAAAAGCAAAACATCAGGAAGTCAAGCCCATAGAGTAAGCAAGATTGGAAATAGGAGACAAAGTCAGAATAGAAGAAAATCGGGCAATGTTCAAATGGAGAATATGAGGGTTAGAGTGCTAAGGACCACCACATGCTCCATAGGTTATTCAAGCTGATTTGAAGGCACAAGACCCTCAAAGTTAACTGGAAGGTTATTTTCCACTCAGCATCTTCCTATATTCACAAATATTTCCTAGGTCCAGCTTTATGATTAACCCTGTGTTGGCTCCAAAAGTTGAGGTTAATCAAAACAGGCAGAGGTTACTTACAGTCACCATGTTGAGGCTAGGTAATTCTACCAAAATCATATTTTCCTATTCTTTTCCTTTACCCAAAGATCTGAGGTCTCATTGAGGAGTTGGGGTATCCTTCAATTGCATACAGAAGGATCCTTCTGTATTATCCTTCAATTCCTGAGGCATATGACTACACCCAGGGCACTTTCCAGATAGCAGACTGAAATACACTCCCAATCTATCTGAGAAAGAGCCATATTTTCTTAGGCAGGAGCTTTGGCCTGAGGGCTCTATGGAGGGTCTCTTAGGGATGGAGGTCAGTGAGTGCAATTGTTGTGCTCTCCCTCAGCCTTATACCAGCTCACCAGTATCTTACAGAAAGGAGCTTATACCCTTCTCTGGCACCCTGACTTTTGAGGTTGCTCCCAGGGGAAACCTCTGTATCACCTGGCTTTCGAGACCAGTGGAGCTTATGCTTTCAGCTCCTACAGGACTGTAACCAATGAAGAAAGATTTCTTAAACAGCCACCACCTCAAGGGCACACCAAGAAGAAACAGGCCCAGGAGATCAGTCTTTCTGGACGGAGACCTATTAATTTATCATCACAGCTGCAGCTGGAGGGGCAGGCTACTAATTAAACACACACCCAAGGCTAATTGTAATCTTTTCTTGAGACACAGAGGGCAGGCACTATTTTTCTACTCTCCTACCGCTACACTCCAGAGTGCCAGCTTCTCTAGAAGGGGAACACTTATATATGTCTCATGCCCCAGTTTTTACGTTTGGTGCCCTGGTTTTTAGAGATGCCACCCAGGGGACACCTCTTGATCACCTGTCTCTGGTGATCAGGAGTCTTGCAGTCCTGGGTCCCACAGGACTATAATAGTTGGAGAGACATTTGTTGGCAGGTCACAACCCTCGGGACACTGTACAGATAGCAAACTTAAACACAACATCAGCTTTTCTGTGAAAGAGGCTTACTTACTAGTTCTGGAACTTTGGCCTTAGGGGCAAACTTCCAGTTTGGCACATCTCTAGAGGCTATGGACATGATCTCAAGGAACATAGGCTTGTGGGTGCTATCTTTGTGCTCTCCCTCTGCCACACCAGTATCTTTCAGAAAGGATCTTGTACTCTCATCTGGAGCCCAAGCTTTTGTGGCTGCTTCCCAGGGAACAGCTCCAAACTGTCTGGCTCTGGGGGCCAGCAGGCTTTATTCTTGCAGTCCTATCAAACTGCATGTATTTGCATTCTTTAAAAGCTGTTGCCTGAGGGTCTGACTTCCAATTAGCCTGAATCTAGAATCTGTCTGAAATTCTCACCTTTGGGACACTTCTGGTCTTGGCACACCCTCAAGTACTGGTAGCTGTTAAAAATAAAATAAGCTGCTTGGACAATCACGAATGTTTGAGAGACAACCAAGAACTAGGGGAGGTTTGAATAAAAGCTTCATCTCCTATACAAGACCAAGACTGGGAGAGGTGGTTGTTTCATCTAATGCATGGAAATCAACACAGAAAGTCAAGCAAAATGAAGAAACATAGGAATATATTCCAAATAAAAGAACAAAATAAAAATCTCAGAAAAAGACTTAATGTAATGGAAATAAGTAATTTATCTGATTAAGAGTTCAAAGTAATGGTCATAAGGATGCTCACTGAACTTGGGAGGAGAATGAATGAACACAGTGAGAACTTAAACAAAAAGATAGAAAATATAAGAAAGTTCCAAACAGAAGTCACAGAACTAAAGACTACAGTAGGTGAACTAAAAAAATACACTACAGGTGTTCAACTGCAGACTAGATGAAGCAGAAGAAAGAATCAGTGAGCTCAAAGACAGGACATCAAAACTCACCCAATCAGAGTAGTAAAAACAAACAAACAAACAAATAAGAATTTTTAAAAAGTGAAGATAGCTAAAGGGACTTATGGTACAACATTAAGTGGACTAACATTCTACATTATAGGACTCTCAGAAAAAGTGTGTGTGTGGGGGTAAAATTTATTCAAAGAACTAATGCCTGAAAACTTCCCTTGCCTGGGGAAAGAAACAGACATCCAGATCCAGGAAATCGATAGAGTTCTAAATATGGTGAATCCAAAGAGACCCATACCATGGCACCACAAGAAAAGAAAATTACATGCTAATGTCACTGATGAACATAGATGCAAAAATCCTCAAGAAAATATTAGCAAGCCAAATTCAACAATACATCAAAAGGATCATATACCATGATAAAGTGAGATTTATTATAGGCATGCAGGGATAGTTCAACATCCATGAATCAATCAATGTGATACATCTCATAAACAAAATGAAGGATCAAAATCTTGTGATCATCTCAATTGATGTATAAAAAGCATCTGAAAAAATTCAATGTCCATTTATGAAAAAATGTATCAACACAGTGGATAGAGAGAGACTGTGCCTCAACATAATAAAGGCCATATATGATAAGTCCACAGGCAACATTATACCCAATTGTGAAAAGTTGAAAGCTTTCTCTTCAACATCGGTAACAAGACAAGGATGCCCACTCTTGCCACTTTTATTGTAAGTCCTATCCAAGCAATAAGGCAAGAAAAAAAGGACATTCAGATTGGAAAAGAACAAGTAAAACTGTCATTATTTGCAGATGATGCGATACTATACCCAGACTGTCCTAAAAACTCCACCAAAAAACTGTTAAAACTAATAAATAAATTCAATAAAGTTGCAGGAAACAAAATCAATATACAGAAATCTGTTGTATTTCTATACACTAACTATAAACTATCAGAAAAATTAAGAAAACAATCCCATTTACAACCCATCAAAAAGAATAAAATGCCCCTTAACTAGGTTTTTTAGCATGTTTACTACAATCAGCATTATCTCAAAGGGTTATTAACATAATAAATTATTAGGTCTTATCCTTTACTTGTTACCTAAATTTCAGTTAATATATCTTACTTAGAGTTAGAAGTATTAATTCAGAGTTGAGAAAATAAACTTTAAATAAAGAACCCAGGAATAAATTTAACTAAAGAAGCAATAAACTGATAGCTGTAAGTACACTGAAAGCATAAGACATTAATGAAAGAAATTGAAGAAGATATAACTAAAGGAAAAACTATTCCATGCTAATGGGTTGGAGGAATTAATCTTGTTATAATGTCCACACTACCTAAAGCAATATACAGATTCAATGTAATCCTGATTAACCCCATTAAAATTTCAAAGGTTTTTTTTTTTTACAAAATTGAATAAGCAGTCCTAACATTTATATGGAACCACAAAAGACTCTGAATAGCAAATGCTATCTTGAGAAAGAAGAACAAAGTCGGAGGTAGCACAATCCCTGATTTCAAACTATATCACAAAGCTGTAGTAATTAAAGCAGTATGGTATTGGCATAAAAAAAGACACATAAATCAGCGGAACAAAACAGAAAGCCTACAAATAAATTCATGCATATATGGTCAGTAAATGTATGACAGAAGAGCCAAAAATATCCAATACAGAAAGAACAGTTTTTTCAATAAGTGGTGTTGGAAAAACTGGGCAGCAACATGCAAAAGAATAAAACTGAAAAAAAAAACTATTTTATAACATACACAAAAAATTAACTCAAAATGGATTAAATACTTGAATGTAAGACCTAAAACCATAAATAAAACTCCCAGGAGTAAACATAGTTAGCAAGCTCCTTGACATAGCTCCTGGTAATGATTTTTACAAATCTGTCACCAAAAGCAAAGGCGACAAAAACAAAAATAAAAAAGTGGTACCATATCAAACTAAAAAACTTCTACATAGAAAAGGAAATGATTAACAAAATGGAAAAGCAACTTACTGAATGAAAGGAAATATTTGCAAATCATATATCTGATAAAGGGCTTATATTTAAAAATATATTTAAAAAACCTCATACAACTTAACAGCAAAAAAAAAAAAAAAAAAATCCCCAAACCATCCAAATAAAAAAGGGCAGAAGATTTGAAGAGTCATTTTTTCCAAAGAAGACATACAAATGTCTTCTTTTACAGATGTCATCATTTATCATTAATCAAATGGAAATCAAAGCCACAATGAGATATCACCTCACATCTGTTATAATGGTTATATCAAAGACAAGAGATAACAAGTGTTGATGAGGATCTGGAAAAAAGGGAATCCTTGTTTCCTGTTGCTAGGAATATGAATTGGTGCTGACATTATACAAAATAGTATGACAGATCCTCAGAATATTAAAAAATTGAACTACCATGTGATCCTGCAATTCCAGTTCTAGGTTTTTATGTAAAGGGGTGAAAACACTATCTTAAAAAGTTATATGTTAACTTAGAGATGGAATATAACTTTGCTTACAAACATTGCTATTAAATTCCTGCTTAAGGGCTTCTAATTTTCTGTGAGCATACTAAAAGCAAAAAATAAATGTGAATAAAATGTACAAAAGAAGATACATGCACCCTCATGTTTTTTGTAGCATTATTTACAGTAGTCAATAAGTGAAAGCAACCTAAATGTCCACTGATGGATGAATGGATAAAGAACATTTTTACATATTAATATATAATAGTATATGTTACATATAACATATATAATAGAATACTACTCAGCTGTATAAAAGAATGAAATCTTGACATTTGTGATAACATGGATGGATCTTGAGGGTATTATGCTAAGTGAAATAAATCAGAGAAAGACAAATACCATACTACCTCACTTATATGAGGAATTTATATATATATAGGGTCTGGCACAAATAACACCCATTTTTTATTACATGAAAATATTTCATTACAAAATCATAAGCATGTAGTTCTATAGCATAAAATATCACACTCAAGCACACTATATGACATTTTAGGTGAAATGTTCAAATTGCTATTCATCTCATGTTATACATTCATGTACCCTGCCAACCACTCTCAATGACGTTACTTCTGCTGGAAACTGTATATCAAGCTCATAAATAAAAAGAACAGATTGGTGGTTGCCAGAGGTGGGGTTGGGGAGTGAGCAAAATAGGTGAAGAGAGTTAAAAGTTACAAATTTCAAGTTATAAAATAAATGAATCATGGTGATGTAATATACTGCATAGTGACTATTATTAATATTGATATATTGCATATTTACAAGTTGCTAAGAGTAAATCTTAAAAATTCTCATTATGAGAAAAAAACTTTTTCTATGTATGATGATAGCTATTGGATTTATTGTGGTGATCATTTCACAATATATACAAATATCAACTCATTATGTCGTATGCCTGAAACTAACATAATGTATGCAAATTATATCTTAATTTTAAAAAGTTGGTACAGCAGATTTTAAAAAAGGAAGTGAATGGTGAGGGTCTAAGTGCTTATCTGCATGAAACTAAACTTTTTTTCAGCTTACATAATCTATGCTATAATGTGCAGCCACCTGATATAAGGAATAAAAAAGTTAAGTTCAGGTCCATATGTTGAATATTGGCAAAGCTTAATTTCCCTCTTTTGGTAAAAATGATTACAAATACTACTATTTTTCCTGCTTTCCACTAAATCGTATGTCAATATTCTCTTGTTCATTCAACCCTCTTTGGAGGCTACAAATCTAGACGACAGATTTGGGTGAATTGTGAGATTAATGGTCATTTTCTCAAAATACAGTAGCCTTTGCTAGAGACCATTTAAATACCATTTTTTTTCTGTGTACATAGTTTGAGAAATAGTATTGATTGCATCTATTGTTTTTTGTATTTGCCTACAGAAACACACATGGAGAGCTCTTGTCAATAGAAAGAAAAGATATGCATGA
Organism: Tonatia bakeri; assembly: GCA_004024845.1. Lineage (NCBI taxonomy): Eukaryota > Metazoa > Chordata > Mammalia > Chiroptera > Phyllostomidae > Tonatia > Tonatia bakeri. The sequence continues at coordinate 89,604 of PVIA01006078.1, read as the reverse complement.
TGTTGTGGGTGTGTATTTATGTAACATACAGCATAATGTGGGTGCTTGATAAATTTTGGATCACGGTCACAATTGATTGTCAATTTAATTGCATATTCCCTGAAATGATATCATCACAACTGCCTTCTTTTCAAATATGTTTTCAATCTCTTGGGAGAGAAAAAAAAATCTTTGTAAGTTTTAACTCTGAAGGGAAATGTCAGTTGGATGTTCAAGGTTGTTTTTTTTTTAAGATTTTATTTATTTAGTTTTGAGAGAGGGGAAAGTAGGGGGAAAGAGAGGGAAAGAAGCATCAATGTGTGGTTGCCTTTTACACTCCCCCCATTGGGGACCTGGCCTGCAATCCAGGCATGTGCCCTAGACTGGGACCCTTGGGTTTGCAGGCTGGTACTTTATTTATTTAGAAATAAATAACATGTTTTTAAAAATTTCTACCCAGAAATGGACCTATGTCAATTCTACAATATTTCATTGGCCAAAGCAAGTCACATGGCCATGACTTACCTCAAAGGGGTTGGAGAAGTACAATTCTTCTGGGTACCTGAAAGAGGAAAGCCAGAAATAACTGGTAAATAGCATTTATGATTACCATGCTGTCTTACTGAAATATCAGCCCTGGCACATCAATGTGTCAGAATCTCGGTGCAGACATAATTCTTCTATCTCTTGTCCTGTGCTGAGACATTTTATTGCTCTGGAAGGCTGTGTCTTTGGTCAGTATCTCAGATACTTCAGAGGCAAATAAATTGGCCCATGTGCCTGCCAAAGTCAGTGAAAGAGGTTAATAGTAGAAGGGTTAATAGTAGAAGGTGGATTGTGTACTTCTGACCAAGTTAGTTTGAGAATCTACAGGAAACTTCCGGGTAGAATGAGAAGTGAAGACTACCAATCATTTAAAATGGCTATTCTTATCTGCAGCCACACTAACCTCCATGAGAATAGTCATATGGGTGATAGTCCCTGCTAGATTTGTGTTGTAGCTGTATACTGTTTTACAGTTTGGGTTAAAGCTGAAGGATTTCTAGTCTGACAAGAGAGGACAAAATGGGTTTTTTCCATGAGCATCATCAAGAAAGCTTCCCCTGCATGGTGGTTATGCTGGGTTCCTGGAAGATTTGAAGAGGGAGTATACCAATCCCTAACTAAAGTGACCTGCCACTAAGAGCCAAGGTGGGGCCAGTTGGCCTCTCTGCCTTGCAATCCTACAGTCTTGCCTAAGCTCTCCCTAGAATGATGCCACTCACTTCGTGAACACTTGTAGAAAGTTATGACAGGGCTCCTACGCAATGAACTGTCAGTCTGAGGTGTTGGGAAGTGGGATATCTCATCAAATGGGTACCCAGTGTATATGGCTAGAATGTGAACCAGATGCCACAACTATTTTCTAGCATAGCTAAGACTGTTATCTGGGCCCTTCGCACAGTTAAAAAGAGTTCCTGTATTTGGGTGAGCATACCATCTACTAAGCACATCCAAGCATACATGTTGGGAGAAGCCTCATCAAATCTGTGCTATGGGGGATTTGGATCCGTGGGCCTGCTCTAACTCCATTCTCCTTTCACGACTGCCCCATTTTCATATTTAGAGTCTGCTTGCCAATTTGGGGCATAATATATTACAGAATGTCATGCAGTTTTATCTACAGATATGTAGTCCAGACTTTACCAATTCCCTGCCCCAAACTGATTATAATATGAATGGACACCTTCTATGGGCAACATAGCAAAGAAGTTAAGTGTTCAGGCTTTGGGGTCAGATTACATGCATTTGAATTTGGGCTCAGCCACTATTACTTAAACCTTCAAATTACTTAACCCTTCTGAGTTTTGGTTTCCTTAGTTGTAAAATGAGGATAATAATGATTAAGTGAGAGAATGGATATAAAGCACCTAGGGATAATGTCTGGCACATGATAAGTGCTCAATAAATGGTGAGCAACACATCATCATCATCATCCCTGCCATCACCATCATGAACTCTGCTCGGAGGCCTGTTACATGTGAACTTGTACAGAGGCCATGAGCAGGCTCAGGATAAGTTGATGATTTTTGTGGTCACTCATTCCCATCTTCCGCATTGCAGGGCAGTGGCTTTCACCTTGATCTACTGTTGTCAGCACTTAATGTGGGCCTTTTAGGCAGCTGTCCAGCCCACTCTGCCACTAGCTAAAGTGCTAGCCAACTATGTGGCTTCTGGGGAGATATTCTTGGAACATAAGCTCAGGAAGCTTCCTCTTTCCGGGAATGGGAGGGACAGGATCATTTCCTCTTTTCCAAGGCCCAGGTCTATAGGAAATGGGGATCCTCTGTGTCCAAGTCCAGAGGCATGCATGTTCTGAACTGTTATTGACAGAAATCTCTGGGGAAAAGAGGGGAGGCTTTACCCACCCTTCAAATAGTAAGCTAACAGTCATCTAGGACAATCAAGACCTAGAAATCATGACTGCACAACACTGACCCCACAACTGTTCACACCTTTTCTCCTGGCTAAGTTCAGAGGGGTCTTCATATTCAGGAAGCTGAAGGTCTCAGGAGATATGCACCTTCATCTGTAACCCTGAAAGGGGAAGACAAGTGGAGGAATATCTGCCATTGTTTTGTCCTGTCTTATGGGATTCCTAGTATCAACTAACCCCACCTTCACCCAAACCTAAAACCACATAGCTGGAACTGGCTTCTGACACCCCTGAATGATCATCAGCCTATACCCTGAAACATTTTCATTGATGCAGCATCTTCTCTGCTTCCCAACCTGTTATTTCTTAGCGTCCAACTTGTGATTTGTTTCACATCCTCCTCCCATCTCCCATGCCATCTTATGGCCTTGTTTAATTGCCAAGAAAAATCTTACAGTCAATTCCACTTTTCCAACTTGTACTTGTCTTTTCCCTCTGACCACAGCTAGGACTTTCTGTGGCTAAAGTGCTATGGGCTGGTCTGGCAAGTGGTGATCCAGGGGCAGAGGGGGTGCTTCATCCTGGCTTAGGGTTTCAGAAGCAGTGATTTCAGCAGGTTTTCAGCAGCCTCACAAGTAAGTAGGACCCTGGATGACCAGGTCAAGAATCATGGTTTGGCTATACTAGCAGTACTAGGAGTGTTCTACTATGTCATGACCAGTATCCTGCATGTACTTCAAAACTATGAAGTTAAGATATATTTGGGCAGTGTGCTTATTTATCCCTCAGTGCAGGTGGTTTGGGTGAACTGCATAGGAGCCACCCTCAGCCACCCCGGAGTTCAGTACACTGAGACCATCCTCTTCAAAGTATTTGGATAATGCTGACAAAGGTGACTGTGGTCTTGGAGTAGGAGCTCCCTTGGAATCTTGTAATTACAAGGTTTCTTAGCTTTATGGGCTTCTATCTACAGTATCCTGACTTGTCTCCATCTCCAGTGCTGCTCCTGGTCTCAACCATCACCATCTGTGTCCTGGGCCACTGTTGTAGCCTAACCAATCTCTTCACTGCCACCCTTGAGAGCCTATAATCTCTTCTTCATAAGTAGCCACAGTGATCTTTTAAGTGCAAATCATACCACATCACTCATATGTATAAATTCCTCCAATGTTTGTGGTTATGTTAAAAAATTAAGAGTCCTCATATTTGGAGCTATATATAAAGAGTATATGGATGAAAGGATATGATATCTGGATTATGTTTAAAAATTCATTGTGTATGGGAGGAGTGGAGGGTACAGAGGGAAAGAGATTGATCATGTGTTAATCCTTTATTTTTAAGTCTTCACCTGAGAACATTCTTTTTATTGCTTTTAGTGAGAGAGAGTAAGGGAGAGAGAGAAACATCTATGTGAGAGAGAAGCATCAATTGGTTGCCTTCTGTACCTGGACTGGGGATTGTATATGCCTGGACTAGGGGTCGAACCTGCAATCTAGGTGTGTGCCCTGACCAGGAATCGAACCCACAACTTTTCAGTTACAGGATAACCTTTCAACCAGCTGAGCCAAAACAGCCAGGCTAGTCATATGTTAATTTGTGAAGCTGAGCGATAGGTACATGGAGGTTCATTATATGATTCTCCCTCATTTGTTTTATGTTTGAAAATGTTTATGATTGAAAGCACAATAAAATAAAATAAAATAAAACAAAATAAAATAAAATAACAACAAAAAGCAGCAGCAAAAACAAAGCCCTCCTATGGCTTCCTATCATAATTAGAGCAGAATCAACTCATAACCATGGTCAATGAGGCCATGCTTAACCTTGTCACTAATCACCTTTCTGACTTTATCTTCCATTAGGTTCTCTGCTCATCCACTTTCCCTCAACCACACTGGCCTTTTTGCTTCACGTTAAACACACCAAAGTCTACCTCAAGTCCTATTTCCTCTGCCTGGAATACTTACTCCCATGGCCACATGGCTTGCTCCTTTTCATTATTCTCTCTTCAGAGAGGCCTTCTCTGAATACCTCTTACTATAGACAGTGAGACACATGGATGAACTATCTATAGCCCTGTGTAGATATGGACAGACCTGCCTATAGATAGCTTTATCTGACTATCTTATCTAAAGTAGCTGCCACGTTCTGGTTGTTCAAAGTACTCTACTCCATTTTTTAGAGAACTTATTTCTATCTGAAAACTTAATTTTCTTTTTTGTTTTCTTTTTTTATTATCTGCCTTCCTCACTAGATTATAAGCTCCAAGAGGGCAGAAACTAATACATACTAGGTGCTCAATGATTGTTGGTTAAATGGGAAAATGAATGATCCCACAGACAGAGATTGGTGGACTACCTCATGCATTTGGGAAGGTGAGTGTTCACGTCAGCTGCTATATCCATGTAGAAGAGGTGGATGCCTCCAATACTGGGCAGGGGGCAGTCTTGCCCAGCATAACTCACAGATACATTGTACTTCCTTCCTGTTCAAACTGTTTACAATGAGATGTACAAAATGGGGAGCCCTTTGAATAGTGCCTGGCACATAGTCAGCTCTCAATAAAGGTTAGTGGTTATTATCTGAATTAGAAAGAGGGAAAATTTTGACTTTATTTATTTATACCCTGCCTCATTCCAGAAAGGATCTGAGACAGTTGACTGAAGTCAATTAGAACTGGGCTTTTAATCCTGGCAAAGTAATTTAAACTCACCAAACCACTAAACTGTCACACTTAAGTATGGGACTTTGAACTAAACACTTCACCTCTCTGAGCCTCCTTCCTTCTTTTCAAGTTTTAAGTTCAAATCAATACAGAAAATAGTGAAAAAGGAAAATTATTCATCAGTCCAGAAAAAAAGAGAAATCAAGGTAAATACAAAACACAAAATAAGGCAGATTTAAGTCCAAACATAATCAGTAGTAAAAATACATGTGAAGAGATTAAACTCACCTGTTAAATCACAGAGGCTCTACCATGAATACTGAAAAAAAAAATAACGGCTCAAATAAAATGACACAGGAGGGTTGACAATATAAAGGGGTAGAAAATGCTATACCAGGCAAATAACTAACAGAAAGGAAGTAAGCATTGTTATTAGCAGATGAAAGAGCATTGAAGTGGACAAAGAGGGAAATTTCATATTGATTAAAAGAGCCATTCACCAGGAAGATATAATAGAGGCAGAAAATAATAAATTGTACCTAGACACATAGTTTTAAAAAATATAAAACAAAAATTACAAAGAGAAGTTGACAATCCCATAATTAAAGCAGGAGACTTTAATATACCACTCACAGAAATGAAAAGATCACTAGATAAAAAAGAATTAAGAATAAAGAGGTGCTGGCTATGTTAACAAGCTTGAGGATGTAAACAGTGTGTATGAAGGAATGTGTATAGAAATAAAACTTTGCACCCAGAAGTTAAAAAATACACATTCTTTTTCAGAAGCATGTGGAATGTTTATAGAATTTGACTGTCTTGATAAATTTTTGAAAAAGTCATCTTCTACAGACCATATTTACTGACTACAATGCAATAAAATAAAAAGATTAATAATAAAATACATTTATATGTTAGGATGTTTTTAAATCATTCTAAATATTCATGGGTTAAGGAGAAAATAAAAATGAAAATTGCAAATTATTTGGAAGTCAGTGGTAATGAAAGCATTAAGATCTGTGGGAAGCAGTCAAAACTGTACTCAGAAATAAGGTCAGTCATAGAGACATTTATTAGAAAACAAGGAGGTTTGAAAATGGGTGAACTAAGTTTACAACTCAAGCCACCAGAAAAGCTTGAGTTTTATCTGGAAGTGAGTGAAATATCATGGATAAATCCTTACCCTCTCAAGTTTAGGTATTGACTATTTAACATGTGTCTGTGACAGTGCTAAATTGGATGCTGCTCGGTGGCTGCCTTAGCATTATTCAATATCAATTGGGTAAGTAACAGAGATGTATGGACTCTTTCCCAATAAAGCTCACAAGTAATCAGTGATAGAAAAGGGGCTCTCTCTTTGAACAGGAAGGGCATGACTCCAAGCCTAAGCTACTCCTGTAAGCTGTGTCCAGAGCAGTTATGAATGCTGCCTATTTAAATCAGCTCCACTATCCCTGATGGAGAAGTGAGACATTTCAGTGGTCTAATTTGGAACCTCAGGCTGTAGAGAAAGTATAAGAATAAGCCTGTCTGTTGGAGCTGCTCTTGAAAGCATGGGTTTTATGTTTCAGTAGAGGCACAGAGTGTCCCTAACAAGTGCCATAGTCAATGCCCTTGAACACATTGTACAAGTGGGTGGAATGACCTCAAGTATGATCCTGTGGTACATGGGCCATGTGTAATACTGAACAATTTGGGGAGGGAATGGGTACAGAGTTAATTAACTTTCTTTGGCCCAAAATAACCACAAAAGTTCAGGTAAAATATGATAACGTGTCAAGTATTCAGTAAAATCATTGCCCATGCAAATAACTTAGACGAAGTAAATCAGCCACCAAATCCCTACTTAATTAATTTTTCCCTAGGATAAGATCATAATCACCTGGGCAACACATTGGTATTATGCCCAGTGAGGCTTACCTGGAATCAGAGAGCATCCGTGATGGCACAGGTGTGCTGAGAGGCATTTTTGCTTGGATGCATCCTGCCTAAGTGACAGTGTGAGAGTTGGTTGTTATGGGAACTGTTTCAATTGGCAGGAATCAAAAAGTGAGAAGTACTCCTGTCATTATCCACCAAACCCCCTGAATGGAAATTTAAAGAACTTTAATAAACATAGTGGTGGTCCCACCATAACAGAAGCAGGTAGAATGAATGGATAAGTGAGCTTTTGAGTCCATGCACATAATGAGGGGGATGCCCCTGGTCTCCCACCTACCTTCCTGATATGTGGAAGGAAGCTCTATCTGACCACTGGCATCTATTTAGGATCAGTGGCCAGGATCCAAATGGGTAGATAAGGGCCCAGTTTGCAGATAAGCTGAAGAGTACATCCCCATCTGCTGATTGGCAGGTGATGGTGGCAACACAGTACCCCTGACACAAAGGAAAAACACTGTGACACCTGTGTAAGGCACCCAAATGACTGTTCGGAGATCAGGTTTTGCTACAACATGTGAATGCTACTGTACTGTTGGACAGAAATACTGTATCTGGTAGTGAACTGCTTAGAATGCTTGCCACTTTACAAAGTGCAGCTGGAAGGGGAAACAGAAGCTGGGCCCATAATGCAATGATTTTCAAAACTCAAGCAGCATCAGCATCGCCTGGAGGAATTGTTAAAACACAGATGGCTGAGTCCCACTCCAGAATTTCTGATTGAGTAGGTCTGGGGTGAGGCCAAGAATGTGCATTTGCAGCAAGTTCCCAGGTGATTGCTGATGCTGCTGGCCTGCAGACCACACTTTGAGAATCACTGACATAATGCATCATAACAACCTCTACTCATCAGGGAAGTAATTAGGATAGGGGATACTCCCAACTCAAAGACATAATGATGATGATATCAGATTAGCTGTCTGTTCTCAAAGCATGTGAAGAAAGGAGAACATGGGGACAGATAATGGAGTGTGCATGACATATTTTGAGAGGGATCTCATGACTACCTCAATCTTTAAAGCAGCACTCTTTCCAAAGTACCAAGAATTAGCAGACCTTCAACAAAGCATTGTTTACACCTCAGAGTTTGAACCTTTGGAACTGGAAGACATTTCAGTGACAGGAATGCAGCTAGGGTTCTTTAAAGTCCAACTGGAGGATCCAGGGACAGTGTTCCCTGCCCCACCTCCAAGCATGTTGGGAAATCCAACATAATGACTAACCTGAAGTTAGCTGAGGATGCTCAGGGAAGAGCTAGCTCATGTGACTAACTGCTTCCTTGTGTGCTGAGACCCCTGCTATCCTGCAGGCCCTCCTAACTCACTGAAGGAGGTGGCAGTACTCTTCTTTGAAAGGGTGCAAAGGGTTTCCCTAGGATGCTTGTTCTTCACCATCCTTCCATCTGGTGAGAAGGGAGGGGGTCTTTTGCATCACAAGTCACCTAACTGTACCTCCCCATCCTTTTTTAAAAGGATTTTATTTATTTATTTTTAGAGAGAGGAGAAAGGATGAAGAGAGGGAGAGAAACATCAATGTGTAGTTGCCTCCCATGTACCCCCCACTAGGGACCCAGCCCAAACCCAGGCATGTGCCTTGACTGGGAATTGAACCAGTGACTCTTTGGTTCACAGGCTGGTGCTCAATCCATTGAGCTACACCAGCCATGCTATTCCTCCCCATCTTTGTCTCAGGTGATGATGGGCCATTTATCACAATAATGCATTCACTTTTTTCAGTGAGTGGAAAGGGGTAGGAACAATAGAGAAGCTTATTGGTCTGGAAGGTACTTTGTCTGAAAAATGGGAGGTTCCTCTCTCCTCCCCAACAGCCTTTCCTTGCTGGCCTTAGCCACAAGGAGCCAAAGGATCTTGCCATCCTTGCTCACAAGAAGTAGTTGCAGAATAGGGCCAGGATACAGTGGGGGTAAGGAGTGACAAAGGAAAAGAGGAGGGGGACCAAGGGATAATAGTATTTCAGGTACCCATCTGGGGTAGACTCTATGGACTAAAGGACTGTTATTCTGAGAGAGATGTAACTTCACCAGAAAGAAACAACATGAAAATTGGCAGTGTCTGGCTGGGAAAAAAAGAGCAAACAAAATCTGAAGCAAGGAGAAGGAAGGGAATAATAAAGGTTACAATGGAAATAAATGAAACAGAGAGTAGAAAAACTATAGAGAAAAGCAATAAAACCAAAAGTTGATTCTTTGAAAAGATCAACAAAATTGACAAACCTAGATTGAACAATAAATAAACAAAGAGGATTCAAATTACTTCTGAATGAAAGAAGAAACATCATTACTGACCTTATAGACGTAAAAAGGATTGTGCGGAAATACTATGGACAACTTCATGCCAACAAATAAGATAGACCAGACAAAATGGACAAATTTCTAGAAAGATGCAATCTGCTGAAACAGACTAAGGAAGAAGTTGATAATTAATAACACCAACAATAAAACTACCCACAAAGAAAAGCTTAGATCCAGATAACTTCACTGGTGAATTCTACTAAATGTTATAACAAATAACACCAGTCCTTTGTAAACTCTTCCAAAAAAGTAGAAGACTAGAGAACACTTCCCAACTCATTCTATGAGGGCAGTATTGCCTTGATAACAAGGCATCATGACAAAAGAAAACTATAGAACAATATGTCTTAATGAATATCAATGCAAAAATATCAATAAAATACTAGCTAATGTATTCTGGCAGCATTTAAAAAGGATCATCTACCATGACCCAGTGGTACCTATCTCAGGAGTTCAAGGTTGGTTCAACATATGAAAACCAATCAATGTTATACATTATGTTAATAGAATAAAGGAAAAAAGCCATATGATTATTTCAATAGATGCAGAAATAGTATTTCACAAAAATTCAATACTCATGACAAAAACATGAAACAAACCTCAAATAGAGGGAAATTCTCAACCTAATAAAGGGTATATATGAAAAATCTACAGCTAATATCATACTTAATAGTAAAAGACCAAAAGCTCTTTTCCTAAGATCAGGAACAAAACAAGGGTGTCTATTCTCACCAATTCTAGGAAGTGTAAGCCAGGGAAATTATGCAAAAAAAAAAAAGTATCCAAATTGTAAAAAAATCAATATAACTGTTTTTATTTACAGATGACATGATCTTGTATATAGAAAATCCTATGAAATAGACTGGCTGAACATCCCAGCCAGCCTAACGCAAGCATACCATGTCTCCGGCCAAGACCTCACCAAAATGCCGTCTCAAATGGAATATGCCATGGAAACCATGATGTTCACATTTCACAAATTCACTGGGGATAAAGGCTACTTAACAAAGGAGGACCTGAGAGTACTTATGGAAAAGGAGTTTCCTGGATTTTTGGAAAATCAAAAAGACCCTCTGGCTGTAGACAAAATAATGAAAGACCTGGATCAATGCCAAGATGGCAGAGTGGGCTTCCAGAGCTGCCTCTCACTAATTGCTGGGCTCACCATCACATGCAATGACTATTTTGTAGTACACATGAAGCAGAAGGGAAAAAAGTAGGCAGCTGAGCAACTACTTCTTCCCTGGTAAAGAGTTCTCCTAATGGGTTGCTTAAGGAATCTCTGCCCCACAGCTTCCCCCTGCTTAAGGATTTCATGAGCAGACTTGGACCTTTAGAAAATGTACAAATAAAATCCCACTCCCATTTGATGAGAGAAAGAAAAGCCAATTAAAGCCAGATAAGCTTTTAATTTTTATATTGCTTGCATTCTCTTACCCTCCATAAACAAATTTCTTTTTTAGTTAAAAAATTTCCTATGAAATACACACACACTATTAGTAAATAAGTTCAGCAAAGCTTCAGAATGCAAAAATATGGGTATTCCTGAAATTTTTTTATCCTTACCCAAGGACATGCTTATTGATTTTAGAGAGAAGGGAAGAGAGAGTCGCGGGGGGGCAAAAGAGAGAGAGAGAGATTGATTGAAAGACAGAGAAACATCAATCAGTTGTCTCTTGTACATGCCCGGAACAGGGACCAAATCTACAACCTAGGCATGTGCCCTGACCAGGAATCGAACCTGCAACCTTTTGGTTATGACAATGCTCCAACCAACTGAGCCACACCGGCCAGGGTAATAGTTTTATTTCTATACACTTGTAATAAACCATCTGAAATGAAATTAAGAAAAAATTTTACTTATTTACAACATTATAAATGCTTGGTATAATTTAACAAAAGAAATATAAGACTTGTTCACTGAAAACTACAAAACACTGCTGAAAAAAATTGAAGATGTAAACAAATAGAACGGCATTCCATGTTCAAGAATTGGAGATCTTGATATCAAAATTTGAGTACTCCCTGATTAGTCTACAGATTCTACACAATCCCTATCTGGGTCCCTACTGGCTTTTTTGGGGTTCCAGAATTAGACAAGCTGATCCTTAAAATTATATGGAATGCAGGGGACTCAGAATAGTGAAAACAATCTTGAATAAAAAGAAAAAGGTTGGAGGACTCACACTTCTTGATTTCAAAACTTACTAAAAAGCTACAATAGCCCTAGATGGTATGGCTCAGTGGTTGGGTGCTGGCCCATGAACCAAAAAGTCACTGATTTGATTCCCAGTCAGGACACATGGCTGAGTTGTAGGCCAGGTCTCTGGTTGGGGGTGTTCGAGAGGCAATCAATGTATCAATTCTCTCACACATTGATGTTTCTCTCCTTCTCATTCTCCTTCACTTCCCCTCTCTCTAGAAATGAATAAATAAAATCTTTTTATTAAAAAGCTACAATAATCATAGTAGTGTGGTAGGATAGGCATTGAGATCAATGGGATAGAATTGAGAGTCCAGAAATAAACCCTTGAATTTATTGTCAATTGATTTTCAACAGAGTGCCAAGATTATTCATTGGGGGAATGAATAGTGATTTCAACAAATAATTCTGGGTTAACTGGAAATCCACATACAGAAGAATTAAGCTGGTTCCCTACCTCACAACATATACACAAATTAACTTCAGATGGATCATTGACCTAAATATAAGAGCACAAATTATAAACCTAAGAGTTAATCTCCATAGCCTTGGTTAGGCAAAGTCTTCTTAGATAGGACACCAAGAGTACAAGTGACAAAATAAAAAGTAGGTAAGTTGAACTCCATGAAAATTAAACACTGTCTTGCTATAAAGTATAACATCAAGGATATGAAAAGATAACACATAGTATGGAAGAAAATATTTACAAATCTGATAAGGGGCTTGCATATAGAATATATACTCTTAAAACTCAATAATTAAAAAAATTACCAAATTTAAAATTTGACAAAGAATTTGAATTAAAAATTTTCCAAAGAAAATTCACAAATGGTCAATAAGCACATGAAAAAGTGCTCAGTGTGTTGGCTACCACAGAAATGCAAATCAAAACTACAGTGAGATACCACTTCATACTAAGATGGCTATAATAAAAAAGACAGATAGTAAGTGATCCTGAGGATGTGGAAAAATTGGAATCCTTATCCACTGCTGGTTGGAATGTAAAAGGTGCCACAACTATGGGAAACAGTCTCGTGGTTTCTCAAACAGTTCAACAAAGAGTTACCACATAACCCAGCAATTCCAGTCCTAGGTATATACACAAGAGAAATGAAAGTGTATGTCCATGAAAACTTGTACACAAATGTTCATACAGCAGTATTCACAGTAACCCAAAGTGGAAACAATGAAAATGTCCAGTAACTGATGAAGGGATACATAAAACATGGAATATTCATTCATACAATGGGATATTATTTTGCAATAAAAAGAAATGAAGTACTGATAGATGTTACAACATGGATGAACCTTGAAAACATGTTAAGTGAAAGAAGCCAGACTTAAAAGGCCACATATACATGAAATTTCCAGAATAGGCAAATCTTTAGAAACAAAACACAGATTGGGGTTGCCAAGGATGACAGGGGTTATAAGGACTCTCTCCTCTACCAAAATTTAGTCAGGCTCCTCTAAGCTCTTTTCTAGCCTAGGCCTTGTTCATGGGCCTTGTTGTCAAGCCTGCATAGCCCAGTTTTTGCAAAAATCCGGCTAAGTCAGCTCAGTGAGAATCCCCTACTTTCAGTAACTGATCACCCTAAGTATCTCATTGCCTTGGTATCAAGTTCTTTAGCTCCTTCTTTGCTCCAGGTGATAACTGATTACCCTAGACTGCCTTCAGCAAGAATCCTGTTAGGTCAGTTTAGCAAGAATCCCCCTACCCCTGATGTTTTCTCTTAGTAATTTTACATCTACCAACCCCTCACCACCTTCCCAATCTGCTCCTTGGCTATAAATCTCCACTGTTCATGCTGTATTTGGAATTGAGCCAAGTTCTATACTGAGGTCTCTTTTCCCCTATTGCAATAGTTCCTGAATAAAATCTGTTTTTACCACTTTAACTGCTGTCTGGCTCTGGTTTTCTTTAACAGGGGTTGAGGTGAGAATGGGGAGTGATTGCTGATGGGTATGGAGTTTCTTTCTGAGGTGATAAAAATGTAAAATTGATGGTGGTGATTGTTGCACAACTGTGTGCACACACTAAAAACCATTTAATTGAATACTTTAAATGGGTGAATTGTCTGGTGTGTGAATTATATCTCAATAAAGATGTTACAAAATTGGCAGTGTCTGAATTTGAATCCAGGTCTTGCTCTCAGGGGGTGCTTGATAAATGCACTGCTGTCATTAGGGCTACTGTTCTGATTACTTGGTCGGGGCGGGGGGGGGGCGGGGAAGAGTTCATGACTGGGAAGGCCACCTGGGAAGGGCTTGAAAGTTCATGGCCTTGAGCAGCAACCACCACAGCCTGGAGCTGTTGCAGGCAGGCCTGTATTACCAGGGATTTTACTGTCAGATTCTAACTATCAGGGGAAGCCAGACTGCTGACTGACACACCCATCAGCCTGGGGATGCAGAACTCTCCAGTGATTTCCCATTGTGGGACCTGGGAAACATCATTGGGCTGGGTCTTGTCTTCAGTTGATGAGCCTCTCAGGACCAGATGCAGGCCAGCCCCTATGAGACTAAGGGAAAGAGAAAAAGCTGTGCTTGGGTATCTGGAAGGACCACTATACACAGGCCCAGGCCCCAAATTCCCACAGGGACAAAAGCTGTAGAGAAACTTGATCCCTTTCCCTCAAGCCATTATGCGATACTTGCCACACAATCTTTCTGCCAAAATGACCCTTTTGTTCCGCATCACAGGACCCCTCTTGGCCTAGGGTCCCTCATAACAACAGCTACTATTGTATTGAGTGCTTACTATATGCCAGCCACTGTGCTAAGCTATTATGCCTATTATCTAATCCTCCACAATGTCACCAGAGAGAAGTGTCACCATTCTGCCGACAAGGAAGCTGAGACACAGACACAAGGTTGAGTACCTTGACCATGTTAGCATAGGTAAGGAAGGGGTAGAACTGACTCTTAGCCAATTCTCTAGCATTTACCTCTCTGACCAGGTACTAGTGTGGTGGCCCAGGTTGGAAAGGAAATTCAAAAAAGGTGCAAATGTCCCTTGGTACTGTTCCCCAAGCCCAAGTGTGAAGCCAACCAGAAGGCACATAACAGGACACTGGAGGCAACCTCAGGGATTCCTCCACCCACAAAGAGGACCACCCACCTGCCCATACTTTATGGAGTCATGGCAGTCCATCCCACAGCCCATATCTGCTGTGATTATAATCATCTGCTCCTGCTGCCAGCCTATCCCACCCGGCTCTGTTGGGAAGCTAGCTGCAGTGGGCTAGAACTCAGAAGGATGTCATATGCCAGTCCTCTAGCCCAGAGTATCACCTAGCAACAGGCACACCAATCTGCTGATTTTAGTTTTCCTCAGTCCTGGGGCCCCTGCAGCCCACCAGAGGGCACTCTGATTATTTAATTGACAGATATACTACCAAGCTGGGGGAGGGTGTGGTCCTCAGACGTTTTAGCCCACATCAAAGCTAGCCTTACCAGACATGCAAACACAGAGAAACTGCTTTTTCTTCCCTCCATCCACACATCCACAGGCCCAGGACAACTCTTTCTAGTAGCTGCTTTACTCTGTTATGCTGACAAACACAGGTGTGCAAGATATAGCCAATTTCCTTATTTTCATTAAATCAACACAAATTTGATTTTCATTCTCACCTCCTGGCCTCTTGGGAAATTTAAACTCAGTTATTAGCAGATCTTTTCTCCCACCACACAGTCAAGTGAATCCTAAGGTCAAACGTGGAGCAAAAGCTTTGGTGAAACTCCTCCCCTCCCCAGCCATTGGTCCACAAGGCAGTTCACAGCCAGCCTCTGTTGTGAGTGATTGATCATTGCTTCATTCTTGACCAGCGTCCTTAGGCTTTAGGACCCAGGTGAAAATCTGGCTTCCTTAGGTTGGTCCCAAGCGTTCCTGAGTGTGCTTCCTGCCAGTCTTTCCAGCCCCATGTTTTGCCACATTGTGCCCTTGCAGTCTCTGTTCCAACAACACTAAATCACAGAGTTGCCTGCCTGCAGCCTGCTGCTCTCACCCTGCCTCACACCCGTCTTTAGCTGTTACTTCTGCCTGGATTGCATCCTATGCCTTATAAGCCTCAGCTCAGGTGCCCTCTCCTCTGGGAAGTCCTCTCCAACTATGCCAGGCTCCCACAATACCCTTTGTTTCTTTCTGTCATAGCACTGATGGCAGCATACTGTACTTGTCTCTTTCCATTGTGTGTTTCTCCCAGAGCTCCAGGAGCGAACTGGAGAGTGGATACTATAAACTATTTGTTTCTATACACCCAACATCTTGCATAAGCCCAGGCATGATGAGTTTTGATAAATAAGTGAATGAATGATTGAATGCAATAAATGAGGGAGATGGGGCAGACTTGAAGTCTGCAGACTTGTGAAGAAACCCATAGTCATATCCCATAAGTGGAATTGCCAATTGTGGCTAGAAAGGATTTTTTTCCCTGTGCCCTTTCTGGGCCCTGAACATACCAAACTGGGATAACAGAAGAGGACCTTTAGTGATTCAACCCAGAGAGGAGAAGATCAATATGAGATTCTTTTCACAGCATTATACACAGGGGGGGCATGCTAAGAGGCGGTCACTCTTGTCAGTGTGAAAGGCCTGATTGCCTTGTAATTGTTTGACCCTGAAAGCTGGACCAGTGAGGAATGCTTTTCTTCATCTCCCTTTCCACCTGCAAGGGTCTGAAGCCCCTTCTAGCTCCACTCAGGGGAAACTAGATACAACAGTATGATGGGATCTTGAGGTACAGAGAGCTTAAGAGGCCAAAGAGCCTGGGTTCGGGAAGGGGCAGAAGGAGTCCCAGAAGAGAGGCTCCTTGAAACACTATGAGAGGGCAACTCTGTGGGTGGTCCTGAAAGAGGGAAAACAAAGGCCTGCTGAGGCCATTGATTCAGACTGAGGAGCTAATCCTAGAGGGGGAGGGAGAGGGAGGACTCTCCACATCGCAATAGGCAACCAGAGCTGAGAGTAAAGACCTATTCTTCACATTGTCTGGGACTGTGTGCGTGTGATTGAGCTGGTTATAGTAAGACTTTTCCCCCAGTAAAGGGCAACACTAGCCTACTCTTCTGATGTTAAAGGGCATACTAACAAGGTTACATAGTGTATGCGTGTGTGGGGGGGGGGGGTCAGGAAATAGACTAGGGTTGTTGAAGTGTGACTCAGACTCTAGCTGCATCCGAAACAAAGCATACCAAAGAACTGAGTCCAGGAGTTGCCCCTGTGTTCCCTGAATTGTTAGTAGAATGGGCCTGGGGCTAAGGAGACAAAGTGCATGTAGCACAGGTAGTAATGGTGCTGGGGAGTCCCTCTGAGTAGGAGGCAAATATGGTGGAGACAGATGTGACCTAAGCACCAAAATCCCAGGAGGAGGGTCCCATTTGAGAATAGCTGCTTTACCAAGGAGCTGGGGGTGTATTTGTGCTGGGAATTTTGTAGGTTGGTTCAGGCCTAAGATTTCCCTCAGGAAATCAGACATAGACACAAGATTTATAGAGGTGATTGCTTTGCTTGCAGAGAGATGAAGCCCTCTGTACTCAAGGGTTATTAATAATAGAATTGATTAGAAGAGCCAAGCAGACTTTGGAGCCTCTGGGACTCAGGGTCCTGAGACAGGTGATAGAACAAGGGACTTAGCCTGTGATGGGTATTAACACGTACCCAAAGCTCTGGAGTTGGGCAGACTGTTTGGAGGTGAGTATTCTGTAAGGGTCAGGGGCAGCAAACCACCTCCTGAGAAAGGAGGTTGAGGAGTGGCTCAGATGTGTTACCTTTTAAAAAGAAATGTCTCAGAGACTATGTCAATGAGGCACATTAGAAAGCTTGCAGGATCTTATTCATGAGGGGTACATGGGTTGAAAGCACAAAATCCTTCTGCCATGGTTGGTGGTTGATTTTAGCGTCTGTTCTTCAGAGGCGTGAAAGTGCTGGGGAAGCATGTGTCAAATTCTTCACCACCTGGCAGAGAGGATCCAACTTTTGTTGTTGTTGTTTTTTCTGGATGAGATTAAACACATAAAGCAGGAGAGACTAAAAGCCCTGCAAAGAATCAAGCATGGATCAAAACTGCTGAGTAGAGCCTCTCAGAGCCAGGCTACTGGAGACAACACCAGGCTTCATGATTGACTTGAGGTATTTGACTGCTGTAGCACCTACCCTGAAATCCCAAAGGCTTGTAATAAAATTTTTCATGCCAGTTCACATCAGTCCAATGTGGTCTGCAGCTGTGGGGGTGATCTTCTCCCTTTTGTCATTCAGAGATCCAGCTTCATCCTTTGTGTCATGCCACCATCTCCCACAGAAGTCCCAAGGTTGCAAGAGAAGCGGAAGAGAGTTTGAGGAATGCACATTAACTATCTCAGCTTCTAAGTGACACCTATCATTTCCTCTCACTTCCTATTACTGTTACAGAGCAACAAGGGGGGGCCTCAAAGGGCAATATACTACTACCCGAAAGGAGCCCCCAAGGTTCGTTATGCCTGCCACCTGAAGAGATGTCTCTTAATACCAGAGATCAGTGAAAAGGAAAGGAATTTATTATTCATTTGAAATAACACAAACTAAAGTTCCCCACAAATGCACACAGTCCTCCCTGCACCCTCCACGTGGCAAAAGGGAACACTTCCAAAGCCTCGTGGTCCTGACTCTTACCCAAGCCATATGGTCCCAACCAAGACACCAAAGCCGTGTAGTCCTAAACAGACGCATGGTCCCAAAAAGAGAGACATCCGGTCCCAAAAAGAGAGATGTCCGGTCCCAAAAAGAGAGATGTCCGGTCCCAAAAAGAGATGTCCAGTCCCAAAAAGAGACGCCAAATGACTGCCTCGATGGGTTTAAATCCCAGTGCCAATCTTCCTCTGCAGCCCCATTTTCGGCTCCTCCCACAATTGGCTACAGCTGCCAGCATTCTGGGCAGGTGTGCCCTGTGGTGTGGAGCCAATTATCTCCAAGCTCTTCTGGATGCTATTACAAATTCCTATTTGGGGCTCTCCTCTCGGCTACACCATTCGTTACATTACCACAAAAACCATCCCATGACCTAACTCTGATGCAAGGACTCTTGGAAATGTGTTCCTGGCTAGGCAGTTGGTCCCTGGCAAAAACTTTATGCTCTTGGAAAGGAGCATGAATATTTGGTGTACAGCTAGCTAGCTGCCTCTGCCACAATCCACTGGAATGATTCTACAGTCACTTGATGTTGTGAGATTGAAGTTGAGACTATTATGAGTGATTAGAGATAGGCTGAGGCAGCTGAGCCTACATTTTGAGCCCAAATTTGAGTTTTGGTCATTGATGCAGGAGCAGCTATATAGAAGTATATGGATTGGCTGGCAGTTATACCAAGGGCTGTGGGTGTTAGGAAGCCCCATGCCTTTCCTTAGATGGGCAGAAATCTCCAGTCCATCTGAAGGAGGTCCAGGTTGGAATCCACTGACTTCTGGACAGCACAGGACTCATTCTGGAGTGGCTTCTCCAAAACTGTTGAAATAGATTCCCAGCAAGTTCAAGCCCTTTTACCCAAGGCAAATGGGGCTGTAGGATAAAGGTGTAAATACAAACAGAGCCATGATAACCATTGTATAAGTATCATCCGATCTGGGTAGAGATGACCATCTACCCAACATCTCCTCCTTCATCACATGCCCTTCCTCCTGGGTCTGGCTGCACTGGCAGTGAAAGTGAGATATGAAGGGTACCCCAGGGGAGAGGCTGATTCACAAAGGGCTGTGCTATTGGGTTGGGGGTTCCCTAGACCTGCTGTTAGCAGAGTGGGATGTCACCAAAGGCGGCTTGCAACAATGTTGCTGGGATAAAGTCAGGATTGATTGTTAACAGGTCACAGGTTGGAAAAGAACAAAATGTGTCAGAGCCAGAGGACAAGATGAAGCCAAAAAGAGGAGGATAAATGATGAAAACTCTTACCTGGAGAGTCAGAGGGAGGAGGACAAGGTGGAGTGTGAGGCCTGGATGCAGGTGTGTCATTCTAGACTGGGGCTGAGAGGGGACTCTTAATTTCATTGTTCCACTTGGGGGCTTCGTATAGATAGGAGCAATGCTTTGTGCAACAAGTTGGAGGGGCTGACCACAGGCATGTGATATGTATTGCATAACAGTGCTGTAGGCTGGAGCCTGGGAGGACTCTGTGAACCTCTGTGAACACCTACATCAGATTCAGCCCACAGCTATTGAATGACTGCTATAGCATCAGGTGGGAGAAGGCGGTGGTGACTGATCAGGTCCTGAACACTCTGCCCGTTTGGGGGAGACTCTCAAGATAGGTGGGAAGCAGTCCAAAAGCCAAAGGGAGACAGATCATTCTTCCAGGTCCCTGACAACTACAGACACTGTCACGTGACCTAAATACAGCCAATTAGATGCTCCCACTGATGGCAAGAGATTATTTGTGATGGCTACAGTAGAACCAAGAATCTCCTGGCATGGAGATAAGGGTCCAGATGTGGAAGTGTTACTCACACCATGTAGCAGTCTGCTGCTACGAGTGGGTCATGGCTGGATCTAACCTCCTTACGGATGAGATTGCAATTCTCTGGCAGATTCTGTGAGCTATATCCTTCCCATATGAAGAAGTTACCTAGAACTGTCCCTGGTGTGTGTAATCCAGAACTCTCACTGATACAATGCTTAGTCTGCTCAGGATGAGTAAGATCTAGTCCTGGCCCTCATGGAGCTAGCTTGCAGTCTCCCTTCTCCTTCGAATGCTTATTGGACCAGAGTGTGTGATCAAGAACTAAGTATGGTCTGGATGGGGACGGAGACAGGCAACCATGAAAGGACTTAGGAACAGTTCAAGATCAAGTACAGAAACACCAGATGACTGAATATCTAGTCAATTCTACAAATGCCACCATCTGTACCAGGTCAAGACAGAAAGGGTAGGAGGCTGGTAAGGTGATGGAGGTGGTAGGTGGGATCTCAGCCAGCTCTTAGGAGCTGGGAAGGTATAAGGAAATCAGAAGGGAGGCTGAGAGGCTGCTGGCTGCCCCGAGAGCCCAGATCATGCTGGTGGTCAGGAAGCAGTCACCCTCAGAATTGTTCCTTACTGTTTTCTGGTCCTTGTCATGGCTTTCGTGTATATGGTATCTTCTCTAGGCCTTACAATACTGTCATAAGAGAGACTGGACAAGACTTTTCATTATTCCCTCTTCCCACATGAGGAACTCAACATTCAGACTGGTCAAGGGATCTGTTTACGGTCACAGAGCCATAGAACTGCAGTGATGAAAGTAAGCATTACAACACGTTTCAACAACATCCCAATGGATGGACTAAGCCCACAATGTTTACACACTTCTAGTATAGGAGCTTGGTATTTCCCTGTTGGGAAGATAAGACTTCCAGAAAGTTCTTCCTCATGTTGAGCTGAACTGTGTGTTCTGTTAACCCTTGAACACCAGGGAAATGATCTACAGCTGAGCCTGGACTAGAACTCTTGTCTCTTGACTCCCTGTTCATGCCCTTTCAATTATCCATGACGGCAAACTGCCCATGCCTTTGTCCCCTCCCTTGTTGCCTCACCTTCTGCCTAGATTATAAAAGCCAGCCCTTGCCAGGGGGAAGTAAGTGGAAAAGTCCAGAAATCGATAGGACAGGTGTGGGGTTGGGACCAAGGCGGCCAGCAGGGCGGCCTGGCCTCTGGTTAGCTCCATTGCCCTGAAAACAATTTGCTTTTCTGGTGTGCTAATTTGCTTTATGTCTTCCCTTATTAATCACATTGTTTTGTGCAGGCCTGTGAGCTTCAGATGTGTTTGTTATGACTTCAATTATGTGTGACTGACCACGGACCCAGCAGCCTGGGGGTGGGATTTCCTCCCTCCCTTACTCTCCCAGATTCCAGGGGCCTCACAGGCACAGCCTGTTTCTCTTAGCAAGACTGGGAAGGCTAGCGAGGTTCTCACTCTCTCCACCTGCAGGGTTGGAGCCTTCCATCCCTGTGGGCAAATGGGCCTCTCTAGGTAAAGGCTCAAAAGGAGGGAGAGAAGGAAGCTCTATCCCTCCTTCAAGATGTATCTCTGCCCCTCCCAGGAGTGCAGGAAGACAGCAGTGACAGGCACAGAGGGGATGAAATGACCAACCCTGAAAAACATGAGAGAGCAGCCTCCAGACGTACTTCCACTTGTCAGCGGAATGATGAGGGTTTGAGTGGGAAATGGAGTGCCTTCCAATTGCAAAAAAAAAAAAAAAAATTAATAGGAACCAGCTCAAAATCCTGTGAGTCTACTGAGGGCCCTGTTTCTTTATAAAAAGCCAGACAGGGTCTATTATTTTTAAATGTCAACTAGATGGAGGATATGACAGGGAGAAGGATGAGGCTCCTCTTCCTGAAAGCCCAGATGAAGTCCCACGTGCTCAGAGGAAGGTGCCTATGGGCCCAACCCTCTTGTCTCCTTCCTGCCTTTCTGTGAGGTGCCCACCAGGAAAGTCCTGGTGCCAGGAGCCGGGTCAGGTCCCCTGCCTGTGTACCCTCACTGTGGCAGGTCAGCAGCACATCTGGTTTCCATTAGCCCTTCTCTTCCACCACCACTTCCCTACTTCCCAGTGTTTCATTGTGTCTCATTGGTGACAGGCTGCTGGAGGTGTCTTGACAAGAGCTGGCTGAGGGATTCTCAGTATGTGTTGTCCCTCTGCTTGGTGTCCTGATTTTCTTGAATCCTCTGGGGTCTTTCCTTAGTTAGTCAGTCTGTCAGTTCATGTGTCTGTCAGCCAGTCTGTCCATCAATCGTCAGTCTCTATTAGCCAGCAAGACAGCCTGTCTGTCAGTCAGAGAGCCAGGCAGTCCATCTGTCTGTTAACCAGTCCTGGCCAGCTAGGCAATCAGCCAGTCAGTCAATCTGTCCATCTTGCTGTCAGTCAGTCGGTTATTTTAGGATGGGAGATAGGAGTCAGACCACAGGAAGGACACATGCCACACCACATGGCAGAGGGAGTGCAGGGCCACACTCTTTAGCTTAGCATGCTATAAAGGCACAAATGCTGAGGAAGTGGCAGTGGAGAGGTACACAGAGCCAGGGTCGGCCCAATTTGGAAAAGCTTTCTAGAGGAAAAGCATATGAAGGGACCCACAGGGCCTTGACTGGACTGGGGTTTTCAGCCCTATCCCTGAGTCCCAACAAAGCAGCTCAGCATTTGACCCTGAGCTGAGGGGTTAGGGGCTGGGAAATGAGTATTTGGTAGTGCTGTGCAGAGAGCTCTACTCCCAGCCCTGTCTCTGATGGGACTGTGAATCATGGCTCTCTGAGCCACAGCTCCCATCTGTACCACTGGAGGACCAGACTGACCCTAAGGGCTCTTTCAGCACTGATGTACCCTGGTTCTTTCTTTGGTTTATTTCTGGGAGAAGGAAGGACTATAATCCTGAGACTTAGCTTCTGGCTTGGGTTACTTTTCTGAACACAAGCCCGCCAAACAGATATCGAAAATATGGATAGACACCCAGATGCATGGGTGAAGATCCCCGGCTGTGGTACCTCTCAACTAAACAAGAAGCTACAGTAGTCGATCTGTCCGCAGGTAGGTTTATTGGAGGTGGTTGTTCCCGGGTTGGGGTGTTGTGGAATGGGTGAACCATTTCTGGAACTGGTAGAGGGGCAGGAAATACTGTTTTGGAGGAAGTAGATTTTAAAGAGGTTGTGAGGGAAAACGAAACAGACTTGGCAGGGAGAAAGAGAACACTGGCATAAGGACTCAGGATATCGCCCCTCCTTCCCAAATCATCTCTTCTCTTTGCCTCTATATATCCTCCTGAGCTGTTGGCCGGGATCATACCCAGTCTAGAGCTTACTGAAGCACTGACCTCAGGGTCTTATGAAGGCAAGTCAGGGAGGGTCCTTAAAGCTATCCACCAGAGACCCCGAAGCCCAGAGAGGGTATAAGACTTGCCCCTTAGAATACAGAAGAGAAAGCACACTGATAGATACATGAACAGAATACCTGGGTGCACAGAGGAGGAATCAGCTGCCTAGAAAGGCCTTACACGGGTGCTGACAGTTGGCCTCAATTTTGAACAATGAATAGGAGAACAGCAGGCGTACAAGGAAGGGATTCCAGGTGGAGAGAACCGCAATGTGCACAGGCACAGAGCGAAAGAAATGAGAGGAAATGGTTGATGTGGATAAAAAGAGCTAGAGCAAAGGGGGCAGGGCAAAGGTGAAATGTTGGACTGTTGCTAGATTCTCAATGCCACGTAGGGACTTTGAACTTCATCTTGTGAGTATTGGGAACCTATTTATTTTTAAATAAGGGGACATTTGATTATTACTTTAGATAATAATACAGATTACATTAGTTTCCACTAAGAGAATCATTCTTGTCTGAAGACTCAGATGTCAGCCAGCCTGTTTCAAATATTGGCTCTACCTCTTACTAGCTGTGTGACCTTGGGCATGTTATGCAAATTTTCTTTTCATCCCCCCCCACAAAACTTTTCTTCTAGTTTAATTTAATTTTTTTCATTACCATTTATCCCCCTTATACTCCCCCCACCACAATCAGCACACTCTTGTCTGTGTCCATGAGTCCACAAAATTTCATCATCTGTAAAAACAGAGGCAATAATAACACCTTCCCCATAGGTTTTTTCCCCCCTCAGATAAGACATGTAAAGTACTTAAAACAGAGCCTGGCCCACAGTAA
Organism: Tonatia bakeri; assembly: GCA_004024845.1. Lineage (NCBI taxonomy): Eukaryota > Metazoa > Chordata > Mammalia > Chiroptera > Phyllostomidae > Tonatia > Tonatia bakeri. The sequence goes on along the minus strand of PVIA01006078.1, from coordinate 65,446 downwards.
GCATAAGCATTCAATAAATGTCAGCTGAAACTAATGATTCTGGTATCTTCATTTTAGGCAGGAAGATTTTTGAGGCTCAGAAAGGTGAAGTCACTTGCCCAGGACCACACAGCCAGTCTGTGGCAGAGCTGGGTTTCAAATCCAAAGTCTGCACTTAAATTTGCGCCTTACAAATATCTCCAGGGACCCCATCAGGGATCATGTAAAGTGAGAGAGACCGGAACCCACGCCACCACTTGGGAGGCTGTAGCAACTCTGGGGGCATGATGATGCCGGTTGGAGCCCATGGGAGCCACTTTGCCCAGCCAGGCTGTCATTTGGGAGCCTCTGAGGAGCTGGCCTGGCCCAGGGAAGAGCTGTTCTTTCCATCAGTGGGGATGGGGAGGTTAATGGCATTCCCAGGAAGGGCCAGGGATTAGGGGATCCTGCACTGCAGAGTCAAATTCTTTCACCTTTAGTGAGTTTTCCAGAGTTCTCCCTCTGCCCCCAGTGCCTGGCCCCAGGAAAAAAAAAAAAGAGGGGGGATGGGCTGCGACCTCCCACTCCCCAGCCTTAGGACCAGGCTGGAGGAGAGTGTGGCCTCCCACTGGGCTGGCCCTAGCCCTGACTGTGGCTGTTCCGGCACAAGCTGTGGGAAAGAAGGAAGGCCGCAGCATGCTCACTGGGGTACAGCAGGGGTGGACAAAGAAGAGGGGGCCGGGACCCTTCAGGGGCTGGACAATTAGAGAGAAGGCACATTCCAGGAGAATCCACATCTGGGATGAGCCTGAGCCTGGGCCAGCACTGTAATCCATTGCAGATGTGATGGCCAGCAGCAGATGCGGGCAGGACCTCCCTCATGGGCGGCTGGGGGGGGTGTTGGTCTGGCAGGGGCAGAGAGATGAGGAACAGCTCCCAGACACCACCAGGCAGGTCCTCTTGGGAGGCTGCTACCTGGCTGTACTTCTGTGCATGGCATCTTGCAGTTGGCATTGTAGCCAGACTGGGAGGCCACAGCTGGCCCAGGGACACTGGCCTCAGCTAAGTGTTTCTGAGAGCAGAGCTTGGGCTAGAAGGCAACCAGCCTCTGGTCTGAGCTTCTTTGCACCCTAAAAAGGCCATCTTTTCTGATGCCATTTGCAGGGCAGCAGCTGTTGAGGAGGTAGGAATTTGGGACTCCTGTTCTGAGTCTGACCAGCTTTGGCCCATTCATCTTCCAGGGACTCTGGGGCTGGCATTGCCAGGAGGAAGTCTAAAGCACTTGTCGGTGCCAGGAACTGCTGATTTTCCTGGACCCAAGTGGGCAGGGCTACATAATATCTAGTCCTCTTTGCCAGCATGTGACCCGATAGTTGGCACCAGAACAGTGCCCTGGTGGGAAGAAGGAAGGGGGAACTCAGTAAAGGCTTCCTTGTTGATTGGTTTTGCAAAGGCCAGCCAGAGGTCTAGGAGGTGGGTGGAAGGAGTCTGAGGGGTATGAGGTAGGATATTCTCTGTCTCTCATTGGAGACTTGTCATTGCTCCATCACCCAGCATCTCTGGCAGGGCACCTGCACTCAGAGAATCATCACTTTAGAATGATAGAATGGGAGACTTCCACTGGCCTATTCCAAACCCTTTTGTATACCAGAGGGGAGAGTTGAAGCTCAGAGAGAGGCACAGGCTTGCCCCAGATTAGGGAACCAGTGCAGAGGTGAGCCGATGAGGCAGGGCTCCTGCATTCTCCAGCTGAGTGCTGTTTCCCACAGCCCAGGCTGCTTGGTGGAATGAATGGGTGAGGAAGTAAGCAAGTGGATGAGTGAATACAAAGGCTTGGCTGCTCAGATGGACTTGTGGCCTGGCCAAAGTTTCGTGGACACAGTGGATAAGTCCACATCCAACTTCTCAGCCTTGTAGTACTTGCCTAAAATATATAGGAAGCCATCTTGCCCCTTTTCTTTCAACCGTGTCTCCCCACAGGCTCCAAAGAAGGGGAAGGATTCACCCCCAAGGTGACCCACCAAGCCAAGATCAGGGACAGGATACAAAGCCAGGTGTCCCCTGAGCCCCCTCTCCTTACCTCTTTCTGCCAGAGCTGAAGACAACTTCCATCCATTTCACAAGCAAGGAAACCGGAGACAGGCCCAGAGGGGGTGCAAGACAGATTACAGGGTGAGCTTTAAATCAGGCCTGGCAGGACACTGCATGTAATGGATTCCTGTTGGCGGG
>PVIA01006078.1:0-63159 GCA_004024845.1 Tonatia bakeri | reverse complement strand
GAGCTGGAATAAGTGGGTGCTTATTGAAGAGCAGAGTCCTCCACAATGGTGAAAGGCAGGACCAAACATCTGAGAGGGAGGAAGCAGGGGTGGGAGAGCTGGACAGAGCCCAAGAGGGAGAGGGAACTGTAGAGCAAGGAGAGAAGGACAGAGAGACAGAGAAATAGCCTCAGAACTCAGAGAAAAACAAACATGTACAGAGACTTCTGTGGAACACACACACACACACGCGTGCGCGCGCGGTGAAACCATAGAACTTTCCAGCTGGAAGGACCTTTAGAGGCCACTTAGTCCAAACCTTCCATCTTACATCACCCAAGCATATTTCTGATAAGCAGGGACTAGTCACAGCCTGGCTCCTCCCCTCATTCCCAGACTCCAGCTCTTTTGTCCAAAGGCTACCTTGGATAGTATACATGGTAACTGCCTGGGGATCTATTTGATATCTGCCATAAAGTGGGGGAGATATAGAAACTAAGACAAATACTCAAGAGGCCGAGGGAAGCAGTGCAAGAAGAAAAAGGGAGGGGGAGCAGAGTCCTCAAAGACAAGGTTGTCCTGGCATTGGGGGGAGGGGCTTCCCAACCTACCCTCCAGGGTTCCTCCTGAGGCCAGGAAACTAGCTGACTGTGAGGGCATGCAAGCTTCTCACCCTTTCAGCACTGGCCGAAGCCCACCTTCGAGCAGGTACCAGGTACATGAAAAAGGGACCCAGTGGATTCTAGAGCTGGAGAGAAGGTCTTGGTTTTCTTCTACCTCTGCCACCTGCTGTCCGTGAGTTTACCTCCTGATTTCACCACAAGCTTGGGCCTGTTGTTTCCTGACCAGGACCTGAGCTCTGCCATCTCAGGCCTGCTGACCCAGCATAGGACATCTGTGCAATGTCATCATCAACTTGAATGACCATATTTTTCAAACTAAAAAATCAGGCCAGATTGTCTAATGTATCAGCTGATCACAGAACAGAATATTTAAAATTAAGCTTGTCCCCGGAAATCTGGGCCATCTGGTTACTGTCCTGTTACTCCACCCATTAGCTTCCCCTTTGCACACAGGCCTGGAGATGCCCCCAGCTGTTAGCCAGGCCCTGGGGCTGAGAAATGAGGAAGGAGAAAGAGAGCTAACATTTACTGAGCTCTTGCCATGTGTCAGGCATTTTCTGTCCATTATCTCATTTACTTCCCATGATAACTATATGAGGTAGGAACTCTTATAATCCTCATTTCACAGATGAGGAAACAAGTTCAGACAGCTGGCCTCATTTCACCCAAGGTCACACAAGTATAGCCAGCTAGGCACAGAGCAGGCTCCATGCCCCCAGTGTGATAAGCTGACTTCCCCAGCCCTTCTAAGGAGTGAGGGAAAGCACCAAGCAGAAATGCCAAAGGAAGTAGGTCACAGTCTTGCTCTTCTCTGCCCTCTAGAATATGTATCCTGTTCTGGGCCCCATACATTGAGGCCCTGCTTGTGTAATCTCTCCAGTTTGGGGAGGGCTATGGAACCCATGTCCCTGAGGAGTAGTTGGAGGACCTGGGGCTATTAGGCCTGGAAGTGTAATTTCAGAGATTCCAGACCACATAATGAGGAGGCATACTCTGTGTGGCCCCAGGGGACTCAGACAGATAGGGAGGCAGATGTGGACTCAGCACAAGGAAGAACTTTCTCAGAGTCCTAGGTACCCTGTCATAAAAGTGGCTGCCTTGAGGGAGAGTGAGTTCCTCTTTACTTGTGATGTGAAAACCTGGTTGAACTAAACACTTGGTAGAAATGCTGCTGAGAAGCCTCAAGTCATGGATCAGAGGTTAGACTAGGTGCCTCCTAGGTTCACAGAAGCTCTGAGACTCCGTGAATCTGATTCTATGAGGGTCAGGCTGTCTAAGGCCATTCCCATGGAGATTTCACAGATTTTCACTATTTTTACCAGTGCCTCACATCTTTAAAAACCAGAATGTCATTCCTTAGGTCTCACCTAGATTCCTCTTACTGGAATCAGTCTTAGTTTCATGCAGGACTGGCTGCTGAGAAGGGAGGGCCAGAGAAAGTGCTAAAGTGAGACCACCAGAAACCTACAAGAGAATCATTCTGAAGGGGCAAAGTTTAGGCAGACAGAGGGCCAATGACAAATGGGGGAGGGAGCATTGAGAAGACATTACAGTTGGGATGTAAAGGTACCTTTCTTTTATCGATTATCTTTTCTGATGGATCTTGTGATTCAAATTCCTAATACTTGAAAAGTGGTGGGGGTGGTAAGGTGCTCACGTCATTATTTAGAATATAACATTAACTGACCACTCTAGGCAATGCTGCTAATATTAGGAAATCATTCTTAGGGCTAATCTAGATGTTGGATACAGTACCTCCAATCCACAGTTAAACATTAAAATGTGTTAAGTGGCTGGGAGGGGCAAGAGACTAATCATGGTCCAGGTTTGTCCTAAAGAGACCACAAGGATGTCCTGGGTTAGGAAAGTTTGGAGGAATGACCATGACCCATCTCTGATGAATCAAATCTTCTCTCCATTCTCTCAGATCTTCACTACTTAGGTGGACATTGATTTACCAGAGATGTGTGCAGCACCCCCATGATGCTGGCCTAAGGAACTATTATCCTTCTGATGAGCTCTTAACATTTTTCTTCCTCCATCACCTTAGAAACCTGCTTTCTCCATCCTGTGATCAGCTGTCCTCAGAGAGTGCCCTGGCTTTGGCACCTTTGCTTGGAACAGTTTATTCAACCATGAGAAACCTGGGGCCTGGGGAGTGATGTGAAGAAAGGCTGCCTTCTTCCTGCACATTGTATGCACACCTGGTTAACTAAATGATGAAGGCCAGGTTCGAGTCTAGATCTGAACCTGTAGATCTCTCTAAGAGATGCTTCTCTTTTGGAGGAAGGAAAGGGGGCTTTCTGTAGTGAATGTTTCTACAAATTCCAGCTGTGGGGGAGTATGGAGACTGAAGCAGGGATTGGGGCATTTGAATAACTGAGGTCATGCCCTTATGGAAAAACCCGAAAGTCAAGCAGAAAAAGCAAGATAGGGAAGAGGTAGCCAGAAAGGAGTTGGTCTCTGATAAAGTATAGCCTCCACCTGATCTAGAGTCAATGTGGGGGCTTCAGAGCACAAACCACCAGAGAGTTGTACCATCTCTAGGAGAGGGACTAGATTTTTGTATTCCTATAGCAGTTCACTTACTCTCCTCTTCCAACCCTGTGGGTGGCAGGTATAACTTCCCACACAAAGGTGGCTCCAGGGTTGTGTCAGGTCATCAGGAGTGTAGTGCTGTCATCTCAAGAGATGGGGCTAAGGGGAGGTCCACCAAGCTGATATACTGGGATTAAAGTAGAATTAATCCAGATGGATTGTTTTCATGCTGCATGTAGTTTTAAAAAATTGCATTATATTTTTTCTTCTCCTTGTTAATCTTCCTTATGAAAATGTCAACTAGTACCAATATGCTCAAGGGAAGCATGGGAATAGCTTGGCACCCATCCTGGGGCTGGTATGTTGCCTAAGAATGACAGCAGCTACCATCTATTGAGCTCTTAATACGTACCAAGAACCCACTGAGCACTTACTTTCAGGCATTATTATCTCATTGAGTTTTTTTAATAGGACTTGGACTGTACTGTATATGGGGGAGGGTGGTGAGAGAAGCCAGTGTCAAAGATAACTCATGGAGGAGGTGAACACTGAAGGAAGAACTCTACTCTGGTCTCAGCTCTCTGTTCTTCAGGCTGAAAAATTTCAGTTTCTGTATATGTTTCCTTGTGAAGTCTGTTTTTAAAACTCTAGAATTTCTTAGAGATGCACTAGGTCCTGACTGGGAAGTTTCAAGATCGCAGAAGACTTGAACATTTCTTTATTTCTTTAGTCCCTCTTCATGGACATAGCTGGTGTGTCAAAACAACCAAGTTGCACGCACTCCATCTGATTCTGCATATGGATATCAACCCTTGATTGTTCTAGGACTGAACCAAGGCTCTGTCTCTCTACCCCAGCCCCAGGAAAAGTCCAACAAAGAACATGTATAGGAAGATGTACATTTGCTACCTTGTCCCTTCCCTGAGAAAGAATCACAAGAAAACCCCATTTGGGGCAGCAAATAAACAAGTAAGCACTTTTTAAAATCCTTACCTGAGGACATTTTTTTTTTCATTGCTTTTAGAGAGAGAGGAAAGAAGAGGGGAAGGGAGAGAGAGAAATATCAATACAAGAGAGAAGCATCAATTGGTTGCCTCTTGTATGTGTCTGGACCAGGATCAAACCTGCAGCCTACACACGTGCCCTGACCTGGAATTGAACCCACAACCTTTTAGTTACAGGACGACGTTCCAACCAACTAAGCCACACTGGCCAGGGCCAAGCAGGCACTTTTTAATTTCTAAGTACTTAAAGGCAATATGTATTGAGTGCTAAGATAAGCCCTTTATACATGGGTTATTTTATTTAATTCTAAGATCTGTGAAATAGGTATTTGTGCCCATTAGAATGCTTTTAGCTGCAAGTAAAAGAAACCATGATTCAAACTGGCTTAAACCATTAGGAAATTTATCTTCTCAAACAAAAGCATGTCTAGAGGCAGAGAAGGCTTCAGGCATGGCAAAATCAATGGCTTAGCAGTGTTCTCAGGAACTAGAATCTTTTCATCTCTTGGTTCTGCCGCCCTCAGAAAATCTTCTGCTTCAGGTATTTCAAAACATCACTTCCAGGGATAGCATCACCTGATAGAAAAGAAAATGTTTCTCTATGTCTCCTTAGGAGGAAGGAAATTTTCCCCAGAGGTCCCCAGGTAGACTTCCCCTCATATAACATTCATTGGCCAAGATTGGGCCACATGTTCTTTCCTGAACCAATCACTAACAAGGGGAATGGAAAGAACATATTTGGCCAAATATATGGTGAAGGAAGATGATTTGACTTTGGATGGTGGGCACACAATGTAATATATAGATCCTGTATCATAAAAATGTATACTCAAAATTTATATGATCCTATTAACCAATGTCACCCCAATAAACTTAATTTAATAAAAGGAAGGACATGATTGGATTAGCTTACTTATTTGGGGTAAAAGGAAGAACACTAAAATACTACTGTCCTCTCATTCTATAGACTGAGTAACAGAGTAACTTGTCCAAAGTAACAAACACGTCCAGTAAATGACAGAGCTGAGATATAAATCCACTACTCTGTATTCACTGAACTTATTGATTACTCAATGCTTGTTCATTGCTAAGAGCTTACTGAGGTAGTAGAAGGGGCACTTACTATCCAAGTATTCATTTTCCAAGTCCCTGAAGTCAGAAGGTTGGGTAGCAAGGGAAGAGACCATTAAGATATTCACTAGTGAACTGGCCAATCATAAAATTATTCTGACATCACTCTCAGATTAACACTAGCATCTAGAGTAGTCTTTTCTAATTGTTGCATGTGTAAATATCAGAGAATAAAGAGCAAATACAATGCCAATCAGTTTGCAAAGTGAAATTGCTTCTGCCTGTAAAACACATCTTTTATACAAGAAAAAAGAAGGGGGTCTGGATGAAAAAGGTGAAGGAATTAAGAAAAAAAAAACCCTTACACATAGACAACAGTAGGATGATTACCAGAGGGAAAGGGGGGTTAGAGGATGGTAAAGGGGGATAAATGGTGATGGAAGAAGACTTGACTTGGGGTGGTGAACACATAATAAAATACAATATACAGGTGATGTATTATAGAATTGTATGCCTGAAACCTGTATAATATTATTAACCAATGTCACCCCAATACATTCAATAAAAAAATTTTAAAGTGAAATTGCAAATATGAGAAAAGATTCAGGAGTTTGTGAAATCATCAAAAGTGATTTTGGTAAACTGCCGGAACCTCAGAAGCCACGGACACATGAGAGCCTGGCAGAATGAGATCAGTTAACATTGAAGGAGAGCAGGTCAACAAGGATGGCAACAAGACACAGGCTTCAGAGAATACTGTTTTGGCACTCAAATTATTAAGAGATATTCTTAGGAAAAGCTGAAATCTTCAGATTACTCTTTATCAAGTTATCTTCTTTATGATCATGCTATGAAAAGCAAAGTAGCCCTGGCTGATGTGGCTCAGTGGTTTGAGTGCAGGCCTGTGAACTGAAAGGTCCCAAAAAGTTGCTGGTTTGATTCCCAGTTGGGGCACATGCCTGGGTTGCAGGCTGGGTTCCCAGTTGGGGAGGTGCGAGAGGTAACTGATCCATGTTTCTCTCACCCATTGATGTTTCTCTCTCTGTCTTTCTCCCTCCCTCTAAAAGTAAATAAATAAAATCTTTTTTAAAAAGCAAAGTAAAAAGGTTCTTCCATGCTATCATTCAGTTTTGTCATAAAAATCATACCACAAAGCAACCATTGGTTGAGTCATTCCCTGCTTGCTCTAAGGACTGGAAGAGAATTGCAATACCAGCCTAAATCTGTGAGATATAAGATAAAGTACTTGTCATAATATTTGGTTCCGGTTTTTTGTGATAAAGTCAAATAAACTTTGTACTATTTACCATGATGGTTAAAACATTCACTTTAAGAAGAATTTCCTTCTTAGTATCAATTATCTGCAGATAAAGAGGATCTCCTATAGAAAATGTTAAGATCACCCTGAAATCGAATCAATCTGGTTCAGGCAGTCTCAAGATTTTTGGCTTGGGCAAGTTTCTCAGGTTTTCTAAGTCCTAGGTTTCTCTTCTGTAAAATGAGGAAGACTCATAGGGTTACTGTAAAGATTAAATGATGCTATTCCTATAAAACACTTACCTTAGTCCTTCACATATAGTGCTCATTCAAGAAACATTAGCTGTTGTTGTTAAAGTGGCCATAGGAAATGACTCCAAGAACATGGGCTCCAGAGTTGGTCAGACCCAGAGTTCTAATCCTGATTTGGCCATTTCCTTATTGTGTGACCTGGGACAAGTCAGTTCCTCTCTCTGGGCCTCATTGATCTCGTCTAGGAATTGGACCACATAGGGTTGCTGTGGCAGTTAAGATGACTGACACTCAGTAGTCACTGTCACTTAATAAATAATAGTTTTTATTTATCTGTGTTGAATATTTTGTCCAGCATTGTGTGCAAGTGTATATTGGTGTGTGGGGGAAAGGGACATGTGCAAGAAATGTAAGGGGAGGTGTTATTCCTATCATCAAGGGGCTTAGCTTTCATGAAGAAAGCCACTCATGTGCTGTGTGACAGCTACATGTCCTCTCTGGGCTTCAGTTATCCCTTCTGTAGTATTAAGTCCTTAAGCTAATTGATCTCTAAGATTCTCAAATTCTGAGAATCTGTATAGCCAGATGAACCCTGGAATAAGTACAGAGCAAGCCAAGGCAACTTGGTTCCGAGGGTGAGGCACTGGAGTTCATAGGTGATGTCCTTCAGGTGCTCAGAGGAGGGGAGTGTAGTACAGTGGAATGAGTACTGGCCTTGAGGCTAGGCAGATCTGGATTTAAATCCCAGCTCTTCCATTCTCTGGTTTTATCATCTTGATCCCCTAACTTCTGCTTTCTGATCTTCGGTCCTTCCTCTGTAAAAGGGCTGAAGATGCATGCCTTCTAAGGCTACAGTGAGATATAATCAAGCCCATGCATTGGAAAGTGTCTCCTACACAGTAGATGCTGTGCATCTTGCTTAAGGAGGCTTCCCAGAGACTTGGGATCTTGAGCCAGGAGTTTTTGGTGGGAAGAAAATTGCTGGAGAACTGGGTATAGTTGGGCAGAATAGCAGAGAATGGCTTTCTGGCAGATACCTTTATCAGGAGGGAAAAGTGCCAAGCTCTGACAGGGCAAGCCCACTGCCCTGAGGTCCACAAAGACACCATCCCCTTGCCAGCCTCTGTCTGGGATTCTCATCAAGGTCTAGAGGGGGAAAAAATGAAACCAAAATGAAATATATATTTATAACAATAATAATAATTATTCTTTCACCAATTTTCTCTTCCTTGGATGGAGTCTGGCAAGGACTACAGAGCAGGAAAACTGCTAAAGTTGAGAGTAATGGTGCCCCCAGGACAAATAAAGAGGGAACTTCAAACCAGCAGATGCTGCCGAAAACCCCAACACAGGAAATATCTGCAGAATGAATTGAGAATTTATGGGGTTTGGGTTTTCAGGATTTATAAGTAAGTTCCATGAGTAGAGAAGGGAGATGGAGGAGAGAGCAGGACAGGGCGAGAGGAATGGGCTGAGCACAAAGGCCAGCTGCCCCCCTCCACCTCCCACCAGGCACGGAGGCAGATCTGGCATCAATGGGGTGCTACAGGGACAGTGGTGGCCCAGGTAGGCTGAGCTGTGCTGGGATGATCCTGGTGTGCCCCTTGGCACTGCTGTCACCCTCATGGTGGACTGGCAGATGGGTGGAGACAGGCACGTGGAGCTACAGACAAACATGCTTGGACAGGAAAGGCCAACTGATAATGATGGTGATAATCACTTGGCCCACCATCAGCAGGGCCTTCCTGGGCTCCAGGCATTGAAACTTCCCCAGGCCTTTCCCAACCTCAGGCATGTCAGTCAGGTGAAACAAGGTATGTGCAGGAGGTGCAAGTAGGTGGGGCTCAGGAGAGTGGGGGTGAGTGAGGATGGTGTCCCTGCAGGCTTGTGGGATTCCTGAGCCTACACATCTGCAGCAGCCCAACCCCTCTGGGGGCCTCAATTTTCCCACTTGTAAAATGGTGGAGGGGGTTAGACTACTATAGACAGTGGGCCTTATTATTGAAGTGCTGGTAAGGAAGAGGTGGTGGAGCAGGGAAAGTGGGATATTAGCCTGCCAGAGATGGGGCAGGAGAAGAATAGAGAGGGGCCTTTCCCCAAGCAAAGGGGGGCCCTGGAGGTGCTGATGATTTCCAAAACCTCAGGGGTTCTGGATCACCTTTTGCTACCAGTCTAGATGGGGCACTATGAGTTCAGACTGCATTTAGGCCACCCTGGCTGCAGACCCTTCAAATATCCCAAAGGACCCTGAAAACTTACCATTTCTGGTCTCAACCCAAAGGGGGATTTGGGGGGAAAGCCATTCAGCTGCATTTAGAAGTTAGTGATGCTCGAAAAGTATGTGTTGAGCCAGCTCCTGTAAATGGAGACCCTTTGCTTCTTTACTGGACCCAAATTGCAGTCACAGACAAAATGAAGAGGTGCTCAGAGGATGGAGAGGAGGACATAAGGTGAGGTTTGGTAGGAGGCAAGACTTCTCCAGGTCTCCCTGGAGGGATACCATGACATGGGCCTTACCACAGTCATTTAGGGCTTGTCGAACTTTCTCAATCAGCCCACTTGTCCTCAGGAGGCCAGAAACCCAGATCGGCCTTGGGAGGGAGTGAGCACCCAATCTTTGAAGGTGTTTAAGCCACAGCCTTACAATCACCTGTCGTTGGGAAGGTTGTTGAGAGCATGTCTTCATTAAATTGGTGGAGGGGGGCAGGGTTGGTCTGGGCTGTTCTTATATACATAACAGGATTTCAATGCATGGCTGGTCATCAACTCAACATAACTGCTTGGCTCTGAACGGCCTCTTTCAGATTGAAAATTTCATTGCAAAAATAATAAGTACTGCTCTTTGTCTAAAACCATTAGAAAATAGTTTTTTCCTTGTTCTGTTTCTTCTCTTTGAAGTTAATTTACTTTTCTTTGAAAAGAAAATTTATTATTTAAAGATTTTATTTATTTATATTTAGAGAGGGGGGAGGGAGAGAGAGAGAGGGGAAGGGAGAGAGAGAGAAACATCAATGTGTGGTTATCTCTCGTGTGCCCCCTACTGGGGAGCTGGCCCACAACCCAAGCATGTGATGTAATTGGGAATCAAACCTGAAACCCTTTGGTTCCCAGGCTCAATACACTGAGCCACACCAGCCAGGGTCAGGAAATTTATTTAAAAAAATAAATAAATAAATAAATAAATAAATAAATAAATAAATAAATAGGGGGGTTGGTGGGAACTCCAGAGTACACCTAAGATGTCTTTCAGCCCCATAGTCCTATTTTTCACTGAGTTCCACTGTTATGTGACTTTGGGTGACTCCCTTTGCATTTCCAGGGATCAGTCTTCCCATCTATAAAATGGAGTTGGATGGACTTTGGTCTCCAAAGGCCTTTCTGGTTGTAGCATTCCCCTACTCCATGACTGTCACCTTTGGAGCATGGGTCCCCAACCTCCGAGCCATGGACCAGTAGCGGTCCTGGCCTGTTGGGAAGCTGGCCACACAGCAGGAGGTGAGTTTGAATGTAATGTGCTTGAATCATGCCGAAGCTATCTCCTGGGCTGTGGAAAAATTGTTATCCATGAAACCGTCCCTGGTACCAAAGAGGTTAAGGGCCACTGCTTTGGAGTGCAGGAGGGAAAAGGTTCACAGAGCAGAGACCCCTGCCCTTTCTATCACCTTGCCAAGCCCTGAGTCCAACCTGCTTTTCTACGTTTCTCTGTGGCCATCTCATTCTTTCCCCTATAAAAGTGTAGAGCAGTAAATGTTCCCAGTTGGAGGCTAAGCAGCTGCTGGTGTCAGCCTGAAAAGGTGAGGAAATGAAGAGGAACTGGCAGAACCCTATGAGGAAGGAAATCAACCTGTGGGGACTTTCCCAATCTGAGCTGCTGTCTCCCCAGCTCAGAGATTACTATTGCTTTGCAGTTAAGTTTTGAAATTGAAAAGGGTGAGTCTTTCAACTTTGTTCTTTTTCAAGATTGTTTAGCTATATGGGGTCCCTTGCAATTCCATGTAAATTTTTTGAGGAATGGCTTTTCTATTTTTGCAAAAAAAAAAAGTCATTAGAATTTGATAGAGTGCATTGAATTTGTAGATTGTTTTGGGTAGTATCACCTTCTTAACAATATTAAGTCTTGTATTTCATGAGAACAGGATTGTTTCTCTTGTATCTGTGTCTACCTTAATTTCTCTCAGCAATGATTTGTATGTAATTTTCAGTGTAAAATTCTTTCACTTCCTTGCTTAAATTTATTCCTAGGTATTTTTTCTTTTGGGTGCTATTGTAAATAGAATTGTTTTCTTAATTTCCTTTCCAGATTGATCATTGCTGTATGTGCCATGGCATATATACGAGGGATATTGATCTGTAATTTACTTATGATATCTTTATCTGGTTTTGGCATCAGAGTAATGCTGGCCTCATAGAATGAGTTTCTTTCTCTTTGATTTTTTGGGAAGAATTTTAGAAGTGTTGGTGTTAAATATTCTTAAAACTTTTGGTAGAATTTACCAGTGAAGCTTTGTGGTCCTGTACTATTTTTTGTGGAGAGGGTTTTTAAAAAAACAAATTACTGATTCTATCTTTTGTTATAGGTCTATTGAGGTATTTTTTTTACTTCTTAAGTCAGTTTTGGTAATTTATATGTTTCCAGAAAGTTGTCCATTTCCTATAGATTATCTAATTTGTTGATATACAACTGTTCATAGTATTCTCTTTAAATATGTAATCCCACTGCCTCTAGTCTCCATGGTTTCTGATGAGAAATTAGCTGATAATCTTACTAAGGATCTCTTGTACATTATGATTCAATTCTCTCTTTCTGCTTTCAAGATGTTTGTCTTAGGTTTTCAACAGTTTGGCATTCACTGAGCTTCTTGGATGTGTAGACATGAATCTTTCAAGTTTTGGATGGTTTCCAGCCATTATTTCTTCAAATATTCTGTCTGTCCCCTTTTCTCTCTCTTTGCTTTCTGGGACTCCCCTAGTATGCATGCTGCTCTGTTCAATGGTATCCTACAGGTCTTTTAAACCCTGTTCACTTTTTTCATTGTTTCTCTTTTTGCTCCACAGACTGGATAATTTCAATTGTCCTGTCCTCGAATTCACTAATTCTTTCTTCTGCCTGCTTAAATCTGTTATTGATACACCCCACAGTGAATTTTTAATTTCAGTGGTTATACTTTTCAGGTGCTAAATTTCTTCTATTGGTTTGTTTCTTTTTTATAATTCTGGGCTTCTTTTAGTTATTAGCTCATGGTTTTCATTAGCTCTTTGAGCATATTTAAGAAAGTTGCTTTAAAGTCTTTATCTAGTAAGTCCAAAGTGAGTTTCCTTCTTTTTTGAATGGGTCATATTATCCTTTTATTTGTATGCATGCATTTCTGATTTTTATTGAAAAGTGGACATTTGAATATTATAATGTTGAAAACCTGGGAATCAGATTCTCCCCCTTCCCCTGGATTTGCTGGTTTTGCTTGTTGAATGTTGCAGTCATTCATTCATTTGGTAATTTTTCAAAGATCAGATTTATTGTCAGGTGTGGTCCCTGAAGTCTCTGTCCCTTCCCCTTGTGTTCAACTAGTGTTTTGACAGACAATTCTTTAAAATCCAGGATCATTTTAAAGTGGCCTTTTTCTTGATTCAATGTTCATTTGGTTGCTATATAACTTTGACTCTTTTCCAGAGTTCTGACAAAGTTGATACTGACAGTTTCTACATGCTAATTCAATGTAGAGCTGCCTACATTTGGAGCTGCCTACTCCGCCATTTTTATACCACTTTGTTCTTTACTTCTTGCCCATAGGTACCATACAGTGGGGTGTTGTCTCCAGCCTGGATGTCCTTGGCCATAGGGAAAGCTGGTGACCTTTTGCTCTGTAAGAGCAAAACATCCATGTGCTGGAGTTAGTCTCAATCTGGGATGGATTCCCTGGCAGGGAGGGTTTAAAGGATTTGAGCCAGACCTATAGAGAATTGTTGGAATGCAGAGCTGCCTAGAGACAGGGATGGATGAGATCATGATAACACTTGTAATAATAGCTACCATTTAGGGAGTGCTGACCACATGCCAGGCACTGGTTTAAGTACTTTGCATGCACTATCTCATTTCTTCCTTCTTACAGACTATTAGGATCACTATCACTGAGGCCAGGGAGGGTTAGCCACTGCCCAACGTTACGCAGTAGAGCTGGGATTTCACTCTAGTTCTGTCTGACTCCAAAGCCTGGTAATGGCAATGAAATGCTTCCTCCATAACCTCATGGAATTTGGACCTCAAACTCAGAGACCCTGGTCACCTGTCCAATGGCCCCTCAGTACAGGAAAAGGGACAGCAATGGCTCACACTCATTTCAGTTATGGTAATTTTCAGTTCTGGAATTTCTACTTTTATAATTCCTATCTCTTTATTGATATTCTCATTCATACATCATTTCCTTGGTTTACTTTAATTCTTTGTCCATAATTTTCTTTAGCTCTTTTAGCATATCTAAGAGTTGATTTAGACTCTCTGTAGCTCCCTCCTGCTCTGGGTGGATTTCAAGAAGTTAGCAGCTTAGTGTCATGTTCCTTTACCGTCACTCTCTTTCATCCCCTGCCTCTTGTACCACCATGTTTAACGTCACAAAAATTAAGAGGACTGGGGTTATTCAACCTGGAGAGGATGTATAGCTGCTCTCTGTTTCTATTGAGGACAAAACTAGAAAAATCAGGTAAAAAGTATCCTGAATGTTTTAATAATCAGTAATTTCTATTGCCAGGCACTGTGTTCATTACATCTGTTATCTCACTTACTCCTCACAACAGCTGACAAGGTAGATTTAATTCTTACCATTTTAGAGATGAGGAAACTAAAACTCAGGAGAATTAATTAAATTGCCCAAAGTCACAGAGCCTAAAAGTAACAGGATTTCATTCATGCATTCAACGACCATTGGGTACATACCATGTGTTGAACACTGTTCTAGGAACTGGGCAAACAATGATGCCAATCATCAAATAAATATAAAATATAATGCCAAGCACTGATAGGTGCTTTTTATCTTTATGAATTATATAATGTCTAATCACTATTCTGTATACCTGAAACTAATATAAAATAATATTGAATGTCAACTGTAATTGGAAAATGTATAAATTTAAAAAATAGCCCTGGCTGGTATGACTCAGTGGATTGAGCACAGACCTGCGAACCAAAGAGTCGCGGGTTCGATTCCCAGTCAGGGCACATGTCTGAGTTGTGGGTCAGGTCCTCAGTAGGGGGCATGTGAGAGGCAACCACACATTGATGTCTCTCTCTCTCTCTCTTCCTCCCTCCCTTCCCCTCTCTCTAAAAATGCATAAATAAAATCTTTTAAAATAAATAAATAAAATTTTAAAAATAAATGAGAGTTGTAGGCTAGAGAGTGCTGTGGTGTAGTGCTGAAACAGGGGTTATTTTAGCTCAGATGGTCATGGGAGGCCTCTTAGAGGAAGTGACCTTTGAGTAGAGATTGGAATGAAGAGAGGGAGGTAGCCATGTGCAGATCTAAAAAAAAAAAAACATCCTAAGCAGAGGGGATTGCAAAGGCAAAGTCCCTGAGGAGAGAATGAGCTCAATATGTTCAAGGAATAGCAAGGGGGCAGTGTGGCTAGAGTGCAGTGGGTGATGGGGGCCAGGCAGTTAGATGACGTAGGTCACAGTGAATACTTGGGATTTGGTGTCATGAGATGCCAAAGGAGGGTTCTGAGCAGAGGCATGAATGACATGATCTGAATGACATAGTCTTTTAAAGTCTCTTGCCGGCCTCTCTGGAGAATGAAGTGCAAGGACAAGAATGGAGACATGAAGATCATCGAGGAGGAGTGTAGTCATCCAGATGGATATGATGGGGGCTTTTGGCATATGGTGGTAACTGTGGCTGTTGTGCAAGGAGTCAGATTGGGAATGAAGAAGAAAGTTGGAAATGTCAGGATTATTGATGGATTGGATGGGGGTAAGAGAAAAAAAGGAGAATGCCCAGGCTTTGGCCTGTGCATCTGGGTGAATGATGGTACCAGGGAGAGATGTGGAAGACTGATGGAGGGTACAATTTGGGGTTAAGGTGCAAATTTGGGTCCCAGTATGAGTAACTTTGGTGGTCTGGGTTTTCCCTTAAACTTTTTCACAGTGTGAGGATTCATTCCCAGAACAAGGTACTGGGGAAAGATGCTGACAAATCTCTGGCCTGTGTTCTTGAAACATGGAAAGACAGAAATTGTCTTGGCTGCTTGGGGCCTGACCTGTTCTGAGGTGCAGCCAAGCCAGATGGCCCCTTGAAGTCCCTTGTGGCTTAAGGATTCTCTTCTGTGATCTGTGACCTGGAGGTGGGAGTGGGAATTTTCTCTTTTAACTAACATTTTTCCTTTTTCACAGCCTGATCTCTTTTAGATCCAGTCTAATTTCTTACAGGCCTTGGGCTAATTTGCACAGCTGGGTTTTACATCTGGAAGATTGCCATCTGCACCAATTGCCTTGCTGGCTGCAGGCAGGATGAGACTGCAGCCTCTGGGGCAGGCCACAGGCTCCTGGAACTGCTTTTGTGAGGGTGCACTGGGCTTCAGGATGGACCTGGCTCTCTGAGAAGATGCCGTTTCCAGTCTGTTCTGTCCTCCTAGCTCCTGATCAGGACACCCTGGGCCTGAAGCCCCAGATTGGCCTAATGGATACCAGCATCCTGGGAGGTCAGGAAAAACATCTGTGCGCGCGCGCGCGCGCGCACACACACACACACACACACACATGAAGAAAGGGAGAGAGGCAAACAAACCGATACAGACAGAGCAAAGGAAAAATACAGATACAGAGAAGGTGAGAATGACAGTGGAAAGAAATAATGAGACAGACATATAAGAAAGACAGCTAGAGAGAGAACTTTGGGAGGAAGATAGACAGAGATGACGTGGCAAACAGAGAGGCAGTAACAGAGGGAGTGAAACCAAGGTACAGAGGGAAACTTGCTGAAGCAGACAGAGTAAGACAGAAAAAAGCTCAAAGAGTCAGAGAGACATCAGGGAAGAGGGTGGGGAAACTTGTGGGAATGATGTGTTTGGAGGCATGCGTCTAGCCTTAACACAATACAAGGGCTTAAACTATGGCTATTAGTGTTATCAGTTTTAGAAGAACAAGAGAAATTCACCATGTTGATTGGTCAAAATAGTTGACTGTCACTAAGTTCATATGGTTGCATCTGAATGTTATTATTTTATCCCATGGGACCATAATAGGTGGTGGGGGCATGGTGGGATCTTGAGTGATATCATGTTATGATCAGAGATGAGTTTGGAAAAGATAGCTCTTGAAGTCTGTATGTATTTGAATAGGTAAGGCTGGGGACCAGGAGGCCAGGGAGAAAGAGGATGGGCAAAGGGTCCAGGCCAGAGACAGGGGGAAATCTGAAGTCTGGCAGGGACAGGAGGTTTGGAATGGAAGCAGGGGGTGGGGTGGGGGAATGATTCAAGACATTGCCAATTAAGCAACCATAGAGATGGATGACAGATGGGATAGAGAGGGCGAAAGGGAATTGTCTCAATCCTCTTTAGTTTTCAAGGCCAATTTCAGGGCCCATGATCCCACCAGGTAGCTTCCTATGGCTTTTGTTCCCTGCCTAGGACTCTTCCCAATCAGCTTCCTCAGCCCTGCCAAGATCTGAGGATCAGTTTGTTTGCAACTCTAAGGGGTACCCTCACTAGGGAACCCCTGCCTGGCACAGGTACAGCCCCACATGGGTTCTGCAGCTTGAGCCCTTCTGCTGGAATCCCATCTCTGTCTTCTGTGTGAACTTAGGCAAGCTACTTACGCTCTCTGAGGTTCATATTTC
Organism: Tonatia bakeri; assembly: GCA_004024845.1. Classification (NCBI taxonomy): domain Eukaryota; kingdom Metazoa; phylum Chordata; class Mammalia; order Chiroptera; family Phyllostomidae; genus Tonatia; species Tonatia bakeri. The sequence goes on along the minus strand of PVIA01006078.1, from coordinate 46,614 downwards.
CTACCTGCTTCAGATGCTACTGTGAGCATTAAATGGGGTAATACAGGCAACGCGCTCAATAAATGCTAGCTGTTCTTACTATGATTGGCCATTAAGTCACTGTTGCTTGTTAATGTTCTATATTCACTTGGGCTTGAGTGCATTAAGTGCATCCAATTACATTTTCTTATCCCTCCTGCCCTCTCCAGGACTTAGTTCACAATGGATCATAGCAAGTACCACCCAATTGTCCAGAGACTTGCTCAATTCCCTTCCATTCAGGAAACACCACAGGAGCAACTCACAGCTTCTCTGTATTGTAGTACATACACAAATGACAAATACCTGGTCCTGGTCTGGGAAACCACCAATCTAATAATACTAATAAAATCACATTTATTGAGTACTGTGTCTGTTGAGGTTTGATCAGAGAAATAGAACCACAGTGAGTGACATGGAATACGGCATGGGGATCAGAATTTCTACCACCTTGAGAGTGGATGAAGAAGCCTATGGAAGGCTGTGGCCCCTGCATCTGGTGGTAGGACTGATGTCACTGTAGGTCAGCAGGGCCAACACCACCTGAGAGATATCACCTGTAGCCTTGACTCTGTGGGTGACTTGCAGAAGCCAGTGTCCTTAAGCACAGAGCTGCAGGCACTCCTGGCCCAGGACTCACTGAGGCTCAAGAAGATCTGGGGAGGTGGAAGGGCTGCAGTACCGACTGCTGCCCCATGCCAGCAAGGCAAGCTAACAGAGTGGTAATGACAAAAGCCAACTTCAGTGGTCATTCTACATGAACCCACAGAGTGTAGTGGCTGCTGCTGCATTTCTGCCTTCCAAATCTTGTGTGGAGTCATCTTGTACTCACCCCTACTCTGGTACCATGTAAAGATGGGAATTCGGAGGAGGGGGCACTGCTGAACTAAAGGAAATGGGATTTTGGGTCTCCCTTACCTTTTTCTGACCCACAGAGACAAGAGAGCTTTGCCCCCGATGGCATCTGTGAAAGTGACCTTGTCAGTACTGGGTAGGTAGTGGGGTTGAAGGCGTGGTCATGGAAAGCAGAAGCTAAGGAAGTATGTCTTGGTGACTGGTGACCCACCCACCTGAGACCGTGCTGCTTTGGGGATTCATAATTCATATAATCACCTCAATTCTCCATGTTACCTGTGTGCAATTTCACCATTCCTGGTTCTCTGGGCGCTTACTGAGCACTCGTCCCCCAGATCCCTTAGTAAAGGATGATATGGTTTCCAGTAATTTTTCAGGGAAAATCAGGTTCAAATTCATTTTGTTTGGAGAGTTCGAGGAGACTTGCATAGCACCCCTAATGCTCCCACTGGGGTACCACTGGGCCATCACCAATCCAAGGTTAGAAGAGTGGAAAGAAAGACAGATCAGCAGCAAATGGGAGGGTGCGGGTGGCAGCTCCCAGTTTTGAATTAGCTCTTGTTTGCTTTTATTTAGACCTCACTGAGACCAAACTATAACCATGCCTTCCCTGGGGCCAAGCAAAAGGAAGAGGAAAATAATATCCCTTGCGCCAGCTGGCCAAGGTCTTCGTTTAGAGAAAGAGAAGCATCTATGTCTACCTTGCCCCTCTGATTACACATGATTTGCATCTCCAAACAAACCATCTGTAATTCAGAACAAATGCAGTCCCTGCTGGAGGTGCTGGGCTCCCGGATGGTCTGGAGCTGACATTGCAGCTTCTTTGACTGGGGGCCTCAGTCCTGAGGAAGCCTTGGAGGGAGGGCAGGAGTAGACAGAAGCCCTGTGGCCAGGCCTGGGGCAGACTGATAGCTTCTCAATGTTGGCCTCACTACTTGCTCACTATATACCCTTCAGAACGTAGGTTCCTAAACCTCTGGGTCTGTTTATCCACCTGGAAAGTGGGGGTAACAGTAATAGTGTCTGACTTACCAAGTGATTGTTCAGATAAATAGAATACCTTCTGATACTTTTTGCTAGTATGATTATTGTTGTTAATAATAACAGTGTCATTATGAAATATACTTAGCACTAACCTAATTCATTTCATGGATGGTACAGCTTTACCAGATGGGTATAGTTTACAGTTGAAGTCACTGAGACTCAGAGGTGAGTGAGTAGTCAAGATCACAGTTAGTAAGTAGCAGAAAGATACATTTCTGAGTCTATTGACACCTCCTGCGACATCACAAAAAAGTTAGAGATGCCTTAGGGAAACTTCAATAACTACAGAGGGTCCATAAGGTGAGATCACTGCCAGCTGAGGTGTATAGGGAAAACTTCATAGAGGAAACAGCATTTTGAGCTGAGTCTTTGAAATTGGCTTGAATTTGAAGATATGATTATCAGAAGCAGGGCATCTAGGCTGTGGGGACAGGCTGTGGAGACAGCATGGCATGTACATGGGGAACAAGCCCATGTTCCAGGTTAAAGTGTGTAGGTGACAGGCCTGGATTGTGTTGAAGCCAGATTATGGAGAACCTTGAATCCATTTATTTAATCATTCATTGTCACTCCTTGTTAAGTACCTACTATGCACTGAGCCCTTTCCTCGGTGCTGTGAACATAGCAGTGCACAGAACAGACCAAATACCTGCCCTTGGGGAGCTGGGGAGCTAGTGGAAAGAAAGAATTCCTAACCAGAGCCTGGACACTTTCCCCAGTCTATAGGCACTGAAGGCTAGAAGCAGCGTGAGGCCCAGAGGGAGGACCCTTGTAGGCCCTGGAGGATTGTGGGCACATGGGAGGCTGGAAGGAGAGGATCTATGTGAAGGAGTCCTGAGAAAACAGACCAAGTGGGGACTTTGAGGCTCTGAAAGCTGAGCTGTTTGGAGTGAAACAATAAGCCATAGAGAAACAGGGAGGTTGTTGAGCAGAGGAAAGGCAGTACCAGAACTGTACTTTAGTGGGGCTACTCAGGAACCATATACAGGACAGACTTTGGGGGAAAGAGTAGACACCAGGAGGCATGGAGGGGAACATTGTTCCAAGACTTAGGACTCCCAGTCTTAGGACACCAGCACCAAATTATAATGCAGGGCTCCTGTTCAAAAGGGTTGCCTTGACTGGTGTGGCTCAGTGTGTCGCATTGCAGACTGAAAGGTCACCCATTGGATTCTTGGTCAGGGCACGTGCCTGGGTTGTGGGCCAGGTCCTTGGTTGAGGGCTCTTGCAAGAGGCAACTGATAAGGGTGCACATTAGAGACAATCAATGTTTCTCACATTGATGCTTGTCTCCCTCTCTATCTCCCTCTGTTCCCTTCTACTTAAAAATAAATAAATGAAAAGAGAGAGACAGAGTGAGAGAGAGGGGAATGGAGGCACCAGGCTTCCACAGAGAGATCCTTTCTGCCCAGACCTCTAGCCACACCTTCCCCCAACACACTGCTTTGTGCCTGACAGTATTATTAAGCAGTCAGTGAAGCAGCACCCTACATGGGCACAGAGTCTCAAGTCAGCCTGTAAGGCACAGCTGCAGATAGTCAAAATTATCCTTGACAGTCCCTTCAATTGCCCATGAAGTTGGAACCAACCACTGCCTCATGAGTTGAATCCCCTATGAAGCCATGTGGTATGAAAAAAACGTCTCATTAAACACGCCCACTATACTCAGAGTGATGAGAGGTCGATTTCTGGAGAGGCTGCAGAGCTGTGGGGCAGATCATGAAGAAACCACATAATAAATGGCCTTATGCTGCTGCTCCACCAACCTAGGTGTCTGGGAGGTGCAGACTCAAGTCACAGTCCCTTGGAAAGCTGAAGGAGTGACTGCTGGAATCTTGGTTGGCTTCAGTCTCACAGAGATAACCCATCTAGTTCATGGAGCCAGAGATTCTCATGGCAGGAGATGGCCAGAAGATGCCAAGGGGACCACCCCACCTACTCTTTGACTCTCCACAAAGTAGTCGTCCAGCCCTTGTTCACATGCCTCCATTGATGGGGAACTCACTACCTACCCCCTTCCCAGTTATCAGCATGGACAGCTGTTGAAAAAATTCCATCTTGGACTAAAGTGAAAAACTCTGTCTTCGTGCAGCTTTCCCCAGGAGCCTCTGCCCCCTGAGGCCATACAGACACTGTTTGGTCCCTTTGCTCCCTTTGCCCATGACAGCCCTTCGGGGCTCCAAGAACAGAGATCACATTCTCGTGTCTTTTTTGCTCCAGGCCATGAAGCTCCAGACCCTTCAGCTCCTCATGGGCCTGGGCTTCAGCCCCTCACTAGTGCTCCACCACTGTGTCATGCACTCTGTCTCTCCTGCTCTGCCCCGCAGACCTCAGGAGATCATCCCTAAGAACTGGCTCTTCCCATATTGGATCTTGCTAGCTTTCTGGCCTACCAACCTCTCCCTATAAGCAGGGACCAGAACCATCTAAAACCTGCCCTGCCACTTGCTGCTGTCCCTGCCTTTCCAAGCAAATACTACACTTGGAACCCATGGCTTTGGGGGCTGGGAGCTCTTCCCCAGCACCTGCTTCTCAGATTGGTTCTCTGAAAGGTTTGAGCTCAAGTCATCAAGGATGGCTGCTTTCTTGAAGCTGCTCCTCTACCTTCTCCCTTCTCTTGTGACTCATCCATCTTCGTACTTTTCACTCACCCTACTAAATGCTCCGTGTCTCATCCACACACAGCTCCTTTCCTCCCCCACTGGTGAGAGCAAGGCCCAAAGCCCTCCCTTCTGGGGGCTCCCCCTTCTCCCCATGAGGTCATAGCAAGCCTGATTGCATCCAGACAGTCTGCCACTGCTGTTTCCCGGCCCACGGCCCCTGGAGGAGCCCCGGCACCCTCTTGGCTTAGCTTCTGTACTTGTCCAGGCCCCAATTTCCTGCCCTGCCAATCAGGAGGAGGTGGCACCCCCCACCCCAACCTGAAAAGTATGTCTCATTTTTCTACATCCCGCACCCCGGGGCTGTGATGGATTCTTTTCCATCAGTTGTGATCCCCTTGGCAGTAGATTTCCTTTTACTGAAACCCCCTAACAGGGCAACATGACAAAGGTAGGGGCAGGAGAGGAGCATTGGCACAGGGGACCTGTGTGGGTTGCAGTTTCCTCAGGACTCTGCAGATCCAGGGGCAGGAGAAGCTAGGGACAGTCAGCACTAGGCCTGAGACCAGGACTGGCTTCTACATCTGGCCCATAAGGATAGGGTATCAGGGGTCAGGCCTGGTGAGATCTTCTGGTCTCTCCTGTGTCATCAGAAGCTCCCCCTACCCCAAATCCCAGGTAGCATGTGGCAAGCAGCTGGCCGGAGGTGTCTGTGCAAAACTATGGTTATGGCTCACCAGAGTCAGGGCTGAAAATGGATGAGCCTTGGCATGCAGCTGGGGGAGGTAGCCCTTGTGTGCAGAGTTCTAGCCCCAGAGGCTGAACTGCATTCCTTCTGTAGGCTATGTCTGGGCCGAAGCTGAAGGGACTGGAAGAACTGTTGAGCTTGGGACCCAATGACCCTTCTTTGGTTCTTATTCAGTACATCTCTGCTGCCTCTTACTACCAGCGTTAGACTCCTCTGAGACTTCCCTGGAAAGCCAGCAGACAGTACAGAGCCCTGGGTGGTTGCTTCCATAGCTCAGGCAAGGTCCCCAGAAAGCTTTCTGGCTTTCTCCCAATACCACTCTGTCCTGAAATAAGAATAAGAATGAGCCCTGGCTGGTGTGTCTCAGTGGACTGAATGCCAGCCTGCAAATCAAAGGGTTGCTGGTTTGATTCCCAGTCAGGGCATATGCCTGGGCTGCGGGCCAGGTCCCCAGTTGGGGGCATGTAAGAGGCAACCATACATTGATGTTTCCCCTCTCTCTAAAAATAAATAAATGAAATATTTTTTTAAAGAATGATGATAATAAGCCCTGGCTGGCATAGCTCAGTGGATTGAGCACGGGCTGCGAACCAGGCATCGCAGGTTCGATTCCCAGTCAGGGCACATGCCTAGGTTGCAGGCCACGTCTCCCAGCAACCGCACATTGATGTTTCTCTCTCTCTCTCTCTCCTCCCCCTCCCTTCCCTCTCTAAAAATAAATAAATAAAATCTTAAAAAAAAAAGAATGATGATAATAATAATAAGATATGCTGCCTATAAGGTAGGTATTATTATTAAATCCATTGTACAGATAAACAAACTGAGGCCCAGAGAGGACCATTACTTGCCACAGGGGTAGGAAGTAGTGAACATAACATTTAAACACATGTCTGTAACTCCAGAAAGTGGGTCCAGTTCCAGCACTTCCAGCTTCTCTGCATTCACAATTCTGCTTTCCCCCTTCTCACTTTCCCATCTTCTTTCTTCTTTCCCCTCCCTTTCCCTGCCCCTCATGCCCATCCCAGTCTCTGCTTTGTGTCCTTCCTCCATCTTGTACCCCTGCCCCCACCCCAGGCTGCATGCAGGCCAGCCATCGGCCAGCTCACCCCCTTGGCTGAAACGTGGAGCTCAGCTGCTCCAGACACACGTTTTTACCAGACCAGATAAGGTTTCACCATTGGGGCAGTGAGCAATTTATTTCTGAGTCTGAAGTGGGGAAGGGGGGGAGCAAAAAGAAGTAAGGAAGTGTGTGTCAGTCCTGTGTGTGTGTGTGTGTGTGTGTGTGTGTGTGTGTGTGTGTGTAGAGGAGTGGGGGTAGGGAAAACCAGACTTTGGTATAGAGGAAAGCAATAGAAGCTTGCTGGCTCCTCTTTACTCCTAAATAGAGGAATGCAGTTAAAGGGAGTAGAATGTGGCAAAATTTAGGACAGAGACACTCAGCTGCCCCTACCTTTTTAATACTGCAGTCCAGCTACCATGCCCATCCCTGCAGAAAAATGCTCCTATGAAAGTCACCAGGGACCTTCTAATCACCAATCTGTTTGATGCTTTTCCTGCTTCATATTTGACTTCACATTTCACACTGTTGATCACCCTGTCCATTTGGCAATACTCTGTGTTCTTGGTTTCTCTGCTCCTCTACTTCCTAGACGTCACTGTCTTACGTCTCTGATGTAATCATGTTTAGTCTCCTTGTCTTGCTCTACTCATTATTCAGTGTCTCCCCAGACCCTAACTGTAGCACTGTCCTCTTCTCATGCTCCACTCTTGCTGTGGACCAGCTCACCTACTCCCATGGCTTCAGTGACTGTCTCTTTGCTCGTATCTCTCATCTCTAGGTCCATTTTACAGCTGCCTTCTGAGCTCCAGGATCTGCCACTGCCCAACCACTGTCTCAATCTGGATGGCCTGTGAACACATCAGATTCTACAGGGCCAATCCAGAACTCAACTAGTCTTCAAACTGGTCCTTCTCTTGTGACTTCTGTGCTGGTAAAAGGTATCACTGGCCACCCAATTGTGCAATCCAGAATCTATTTTCACACCTCCCTCACCACCATGACTACAACTAATTAACCAGCAAGCTTCATTGCTCCTAATCTAAAATAGACCAGAAAATGTCCATGTTTCTCCACAGCCACTCCCACTACCCTGGTTTAAGCCTCCATTATCTCTCACCTGGACTACATCAACTGCCTTCTCAGTGGTTTCCTGGCTTCCACTCTTGTTTTTCTACCATTCATTGTCTACCCAGTGGCCAGAGTAGTGTTGTGAATTACTGATATATTGTCCCCCTTCCTCTGATTGACAACCTTCACTCTCTCACTGTCAGCCTTAAGATAAAGTGCAAACTTCCTACCTGGTCTGGCTCCAACCTGCCTCTGCAGTCTCATCTGCAGACCTCTCTTCCACCCCACCCCACCCAAGTAGTCACCCCACACTCTCAACTCCAGCAACGCTAAGCATCTTTCTGCTCCTTCAGGAGCAGGCATAAAGCTCTTCCACAATGAGAGTGAGTCCAGACCTGAAGTGAGTACCAGAGGGGAGGAATAACTTGTAAACACAGACACAGAGTGGCCATGTTGGAGCTGGACTCAAAGACAAGGCTTTTTAAGTGTTATTAACTCATTCCTGAGGCCTTTGCGTTCTGAGTGGACCAGGAGCTCCAGCTGAGGCCTAAAGGAAGTTGAGGATGTCACTTCCTCCTTTTGGGAGAGAAATTGCAGGACACGGGTTTCCTCCAGTTTCCCAGGGGCCAAGATGATCTTGCTTAAATCCAGCCCCCCAGTATCAGCTGCCATAGAGGTTGAAGTCTTAGACTGCAGAAACACAAAACACAGGTGGTTCCTGTGTAGAGAACTGAGGAAGGCAGGCTCTGAAGTGGGGAGTGGTTGAGGCATGAGACTCAGAGAGTCAGAGAGAGAGAAATGGGGAAAGATGGGAGAGAGAGAGAGAGAGAGGGAGGGAGAGGGACAAACAAAGTGGGTCTCAGTAAAAGTAGAACAGATGGAGGACCAAGCAAAAGAGACAGAGGGAGAAGAATGAGAGAGTCAAGTGGGGTGGGGAGAGATTGGGATCACAGGAAGGAAGATAGAAACAGAAAAGCAGAAAACAAGGTGGAGAGAAGGAGGAGGAGGTAAAAATACACAGAGAAATATAAATGGAGAATAAAAGAAGAAAATAAACAGAAAGATGCAAAAAAAAAAAGACAGACTGGGGGAGAGAGAGACAAAGAATAGGAAACTGGTCCTTCTCTAGAAGAGACTGAGTGGAAAACCTGTGAACAATAATAGAAGGTATCTCATAGGAAAATGAATACCTAAGTCAATGGAAATAACTGAAAAGATTCCCAGCTTGGATAGCCCCCGCACTCCCAATGCTGGGGACCAAGCAGTCAGCCTTGCCCATTTATCCCTGGACAGCTGTATTAGAAAGTTCCTTCTTGTCAAATCAGGAAGGCAGGGGTGGACAGGATGGGAGCACAGGGCAAACTAGCCAGGCTGGGTTCAATTCTGAGAGATCCAAAAGGAGGACAGTTTAGGGACAAGTCCATTTGGGAGAATGAGTGTCACTCCCAGGCCAAGAGGAAGGCCAAAGGTGGCAGAGATACACCTAAGGTATAAGCCAGAGGTCTAGAGTAGGGTCAAGAATGGAGTTAAACAGGGAGGGGGCTCTGGGCTCAGAACAGCCTGGGGGTGTGCACAGCTCAGCCTCTACCATAGTGCATAAGTGGGGCTGGGATGCTGGTTGGAGTCGTTTTGCAGCTCTGCCTATACTGAACCCAATGCTACCTACTTGTTGCCTTTGTCCATTGGTCAGTCTTGAGTGGCAGGATATGGAGGATGTAGATTGATGCCAGATGACCTGACTTTGTTGTTGTTGTTGTTGTTTTTGAGATTTTATTTATTTATTTTTCAATGGGGGAAGGGAGGGAGAAAGAGAGGGAGAAAAACGCCAATGTGAGGTTGCCTCTTACACACCCCCAACTGTGGACCTGGCCTGCATCCCAGGCATGTGCCCTAGACTGGGAATCAAACCAGTGACCTTGTGATTTACAGGCCAGCACTCAATCCACTGATCTACAACAGCCAGGGCTGGATGAGTTGACTTTGAAAAATAGTCCCTTCAGGTTTGCAGGAACAAAGTTAAAAGACACATGGATAAAAACTAGGGGGAGGGTGGTAATGGGAGGGAAGATGGGAGGGGGATGGGTGGGCTTGATTGGGAGTAAAGGGGAGAAAACTGTACTTAAACAATCATTAAAATAAAATTAAAAAGAAAGAAAAGAAAAATAGTCCCTTCAGTTCCAAGATGTGTGGACCTGGGCTTTAGTTTCCTCATCTGTAAAACAGGAATGATATTCCTCACCTCAAATTGTTGTTGGGATGATTTTTTTATGATAACAGAGTAAAAATACCAGCAGGGACCTGGTTTACCTTTACTGCTGGGACCACACAGCATGCATCCCCTTCCTCTGCCCCATGATGGTTCTTCAAAGGGCTGAACACAAAGACTCTGGTTCCTTCACTCTTCTCTTTTCCAGTTCCTTCTGCCATTCCTCAGGGGACATGTCATCTCTCAAACTAGAAGAAGATATTAGAAGAGGATGTTGGGAGGTAGGCAGTGGGAGGACGTGGGTAGGCAAAAGCACTAAATTTCAGGAGGCTTTTTGAAGACTCAAACCCTGGAAGAGACCAATGGGTCCCCAGACCACTTTCCTTTCACTAAATTAAAACCTCCCAGAAAGCCACAAGGAAAACCTCCTAGAGCAGACCCTCCCCAAGCAAGCAGTTTATGAGGCAGAGTGTGAGGGCACAACTATCAATGCCCCCACCCCGCACCCACCCCCCACAGAGCCACAGGGCAAGACACTCCCAAGCAACTCCCTATAGAGTTGGGGCAACACCACTTTGGGGGTAAGCCTCCAGCACCAGCCCTGTGGGATGTCAGGTAGGAAGGCTCTCCAGACAAATGGGCGGCCTGGGTTGATGGGAGGTTGGGGAAGGGGCTCAGCTGCATGCTAAGGATCTGAATTTGGGACCTGCCAACAGAGTGAACCAGGGCCAGAGAAAGATTGACCAAGACATGCCAAAACTGGGGCTTCTCAGTGGGGGTGATGGTGGGGGCCTGGAATGAGCCACTCACTGCGCAACATGAGTTTTGCAGTCCCATGAACACCTGCAATGTGCCCTCTCAGTACCCCTCTACCTGCCAAGACCCACTCCACATTTAGGCATGAGGAGCTCAAATTTTCCTAGGAGCTGGGGGCCTATGGGAAGTGGAGGAAAGGAGCTGAGTGGGGAAGCTGTTCTGAGGGGAGGAGGGAGGCAGTCAGGAGCAAGGCAGGCTGGTGAAGCCCTCCCCCTAGCAGGCACTTCAATAATCTGATTTCCATAAAGAGAACTTTCCCGGCCATAAAGATTTTATTGAAACTCCCAGCAGCCTGATAAAAGCATAATTCCACTGACCACAATCTACCTAGGAATAGCTCCAGGATATTAGGCTGAAACTCAGCAAAGCTATCCTTTCTGGATGGCTGCTCTGTTTCCCTTCCCCCCTTTCCCTTCCCTCCCATGGGCAGGAGGGAAGGGCCTCCCTTTGGCTCAACTGTGGACTATCTGCACTCTGTGGGGGAAATGTTTGTCCAGCCTTGAATATAAGCCCAGCTCTACAGGCCTGGGACAAAAAGAAAGGAGGACGGGGGCCAGGCAGAACAGGAGTGCGTTGACAGTCCTCCCAGAGCTCTGGGCCTGCCATGCCCTGTTTCAGACCTGCTGTTCCTGCAAGCTATGAAAAGCCCTGTAAGAGGTGTCTTCAGCTCCAAGCCACTGACTGGGACCCAGGCTAGAGCTGGTTGGAGTCCTCAAAGTGCTAGCTGGAGGCAGAACATCAGGGAAAGACTCCAGACTATTGCCTACACACCCGGATCTGAATCTTTGTTCCTCCACTTACTTGGCTATATGATTTTAGGCAAGTCATTTCTCCTCTATGAGCTTCAGCTTCCTTACCTGTCAAATGGGGAAATAACATTTATTCAAAATATTAAGGATGAAGAGAGAATATGAAACATCTTATATAAAATGCCTAGTGTGAAGCCTGGCACAAATGAGGCAGTCAATACATACTATTCCTCACCACTTTTTACCACATCCCCCAGCCACCCCTTTTCTTCTCTGCATGACCAGAGTGGCTCAGAGTCTCCCTCAACCATAGGTGTTCCCCAATCCCCCAGAAAGAACCACAGTGCAGGCCACTCCCAACAAACAAATCCCCATAGAGCTGGAGCAACTGCCTTGGGGTTAGAGTCCTCCCCCAGCCCCAGAGATGTGGGGTGGAAAAGATCTCCAGACACACGGGCAGTGGCGGGGTGGGGGCTGTAAGCTGTGTACTTCCTTGTAGGAAGGAAAGGGCTTCATTGTAGGAGATGATGGGACTGAAGAAAACAGCCTATGGAACAATCCCTCATTCTATAGGTTAAATTGCAGATTTCTAACTAAACTGACTCCTTCTGTGACTTTGGCAAGTTATTTTCCTTTCCCTGAGCCTGTCATCCCACCTGTCAAATGAGACTGGGCAGTTGGATGAAAGGGTCTAAGTAAATTCCTGGCTCTAATTTTTCATTACTGAAAAACTGTTCAGAATTCTGATTATTCTGTAGTATTTATTCATTTATTCATTCAACAAATATTTATTGAGCACCTACTACTTACCAGGCATTGTTCTGAGTACTGAAAATAAACCATTTGGAAAAACAGACAAAAACTGCTACTCCATAGAGCTCAATGAAACCAATAAATACAGTGTGTTTTATGCCATAAGATGGTAGTTCCAAGGAGAAAAACAAAAGTAGGGAAGAGGGGTCAGGAATGTTTGAGAAGGACAAGGGTTAAAAGTTTTTAAAACAAATAGTCAAGGAAGACCTCCCCAGGAAAGTAACATTGGATTACAGATCTGAAATGCATACAGAAGCACACCATGAAGGTGTCTGGGAGACAAATATTACAGGCAGAGTAAACAGCCTGGCAAAGAGCCTCACTGGCTCCTTGATGAACAGCTGACAGATTAGTGTACTGGGGAGGGACTAGGGAGGGAGACAGTGGTAGATGAGGTTGAAGATTTGACATGAGCTAGCTTGTGAACAGTTTTGTAGGCCATTATAAAGATTTCAGATTTTATTCTGAATGAAATGGGAGCTTGTGGGAGGGGCTTTTTAGCAGAGGAGAGATATGGTTCAAATTCTGGTTTAACAAGTTCCCCCTGGCTTCAGTTTACAGAATAGACTTGTGGTGGGAGGACAGTCTTAGTAGACTAGGTAGAAGCAGAGAGGTCAGTCAACAGGCAAATGCAGTAGTCCAGGCAGGAAGGGATGGTGGAGTAGACAGGCTGCAGTGAAACCTCGAGAGAGGGATCAGCAGAGAAGCCAGTGGAGTAATTTCCAGGAAGGGGAAGTTATCATGGGGCTGTGGGTCAAGGAGGAAGGCTAAGAAAGGGCCAGGGCTCTTCTGCCCTGCCTCAGAGCATGTGCTAATAACCTCATTGATGGATGGGCCTGGAGATATCCAGATTCTGAGGAAGACAGAGCGAGTTTATTTGGGTGATTCCCAGGCTATTTCTGTGACATATTTTGTGCCTCTCTTTTCCTTGGTTAAGGCAGGGGTGGGAAGAATGGCAGCTCTGCCCATCTGGTAGCACCTCTGGAAATAGGGATCAGAAGGACTTCCATGCTCCCCACAGTGAGGTGTGACCAACACCCTTTAGCTCACATTACCTGTATCTGTATGCTGCCTCTATGGGCTGCCCACAGAAGGCCCCATGTAAAAGTGACTACTTGCAAATGTGTTTTAATGGTTAGCAAGAGAAGGTGAGACAGGACACCTGAAAGTGTAGGGATAGGAGGCAGGCAACAGGGGAATGAATTCAACATGGAGCCCAAAGAAAGGGTTAATTACAGTTAACCCAGGGGCAATTAGCATTCTATTGGGAGGTAACAGCAAGGGTAGGGGGACTCTGGGAAGGCTTCCCACAGGTCGGCTGGAAAGACAACTTGAAGAATGGATGTGGTCTATGTATGTAGCATAGAGAGGCCAACTTGGTCCTTGTCCCAGCTCTGCCACTGATTTGCTGTGTGACAGTAGTGAAGTTCCTAAGCCTCTCTGAGCACCAATTTTCTAGTCTGGGCAATTAAGGATTTGGATGAAATGAGCTGTTGGAGAAGTCTCAGCAAGGAAGTTCTAGGCTGAGAGTATCTAAAACTAGATTGGAGCTTTCTTGAGGATTGGTATCCCAGTACTCAGCACAGACCCTAGCAGAGAGCAAGTTCTCAACCAATGTTTGCTGAGTGGTTTTTCAGGGCTATGGAGTGATGCCTGATATGACAAGATCTCTCTAGAGCTGGCACTTTCTAGTCTCAGCTTCTACCACTCTTCCTAGGGGGTATATTTATTGTTTTTTGCTTGATTAGCACTTATTATTCAACTTCTAGTAACCTAATCTATATATTCCTTAAGGAACTAACTCTCTCCCCATGCTCAGTCTCTGTGGTTCAGTTAGGAGCTGACTCTACTCTTGGCTCAAGGGAAGAGCACGTGATTCTTGCCTGGTTCCATCTCCCCTGGTCACAGTGATTAATTTAAAGATGAGCACAATGAGACATAGTTCTGGGAATTTTGACAGGATTGTTGGGAAGAGTTCATTTCTCTTTACATTGAATCTGGAGCTTTGAGGATATTAATTGGGACCTGCTGTCTGCCATATTGTAACCATAAGGGGAGAATCTACCAAAGAATGGCATCAATGCATAAAAGGGCAGAACTGAGAAAGAGAGCACAAGACTAAGTCCTAATGATTGTATGAGGCTCTAGATCCATCTGTGATGAAAGCTAGACCTACCCATGACCTTATCAACTTTGTGAACCAGTTAATATTTTTTAAAAACCCTGAAGCCTGATTGACTTGAGTTTTAGGTACTTGCAAAAGGAAAAATCCTGAGTAATATAGACACTCTTCTCACCTTTTGTATGATCCAGTCACTCAAAGCCACTTACTAGTCTTTAATAAACCAGACTTCATTCATTCATTCATTCATTCATTCATTCATTCATTTTTAGAGAGAGGGGAAAGGAGGGAGAAAGAGGAGAGAAATATCAATGTGTGGTTGCCTCTTGTGCACCTCCTACTGGGGACCTGACCTGGCCTGCAATCCAGGCGTGTGCCCCAACTGGGAATCAAATCAGCAACTCTTTGGTTTGCAGGCTGGCACTCAGTCCACTGAATCACACCAGCCAGGGCAAACCAAAGATATATCTATCTTTTATATCTCTTTCTTTTGTACATGCTGTTGTTTCTGTATGGAATTCTCTCCCCACCCCACTTGTTCATAGATGTCTGTCAAGCCTATAAGCATCACTCAGAGTAGGATGTCTGGAGTGGTAGGACAAGGATCTCCAAAAATCTCCTTCTCCTTAAAAGTAATAAGAACTTCAACACAAATTATCAAAATCAGCTTTTCCAGAACCCTGGAAACTAACAAAAAGTTTGCAACAATCCAAGGAGCATTGAAAAAACCCTACTGATTCTTGGTAAGAACAGTGATTTTGTGAGGTTTGAACATTCTCTATTCCCAGTTCTTTTCTTCATCTTCATAGTAGCCTTGAAAACCAGCAACCTAGCAGCAATCAGAGGGGAGACTAGGTTTGGAAATCCTCAAAAAGCCCAGTTCCCAGAGAACTGTCACTCTTTGACCTGCCTGGTAGCTCCTTAGAAGAATACCATTTATAGAACTTTTATTTTACCTATCTCAGCATTCACTCAATGAGAAAAGCCCTATCCGCAGAGCATTTGTTGAAAACAATCAGTACAATTGTTTAATATCACAGCAGCAGTGCCAACTGAGGTAAATGAGAGGCTATCTGGTCAAGAATCTTGAAAGGAAGATCTGAGGAATGAAAGGTTCATAGGGGGCTTTGAAATGCTCTGACATAATATTCCTGATGATCTAAGAGGTCACTTGCATATGCAGGGCTGTGTGCATTGCACCAAATACAACTGAGAAGGCCTTAGGCTTTCACTTCTGGTTGACATTGGGCTTGGTGGAAGTAGAAAGTGATGGCTAAGGCAGAGTTTTAAACTGCTAGAGAATTGAAGGGTTGCCTAAACACTCTCTCTCTCTCTCTCTCTCACAGACACACACACACACACACACACACACACACACACACACACACACACACCTGCTCAGCAAAGGGTGGATAATTATTGGTTCAATGCATTTAAAGAAATCTCTGTCCAATCGTTAATTGATCACTAAGCTAAACAAGTATACACTTCAGTAGCCACATATGACAGGGAATGCACTTTGCACAATTAGGAAAAGTCACTAAACAGGCAAACAACAACAACTAAAACAAGCAGTAATAAAAACAAAATGCTGAGGAGGGGAGAGAAACTGCTTTCTAGAGTTGCTACATTATGTTATTTGAAATGTTCAGTTTGTGACAAAGAAGTTTTGATACATGCAAAGAAGCAAAGTATGGCTCATACACAGGGAAAACAGTATCAATATAAAGCATACCAAAGGGAACAAAGAAGTTGAACTTACTAGACAAAGACTTTCAATCAGCTATTACAAATATGTTCATCAAAACTCAATTAATATACTCCATCATATCAACAGGCTAAAGAAGACAAATTATATAGTCATATTCACATATGTAGAAAAAGCACTTGAACAGTTCATGATAAAAACTCCCTTGATTAAAAAATTATAGCTAACATCATAATTAATGGTGAGAACTAGATGTTTTCCTGCTAACATTACGAGCAGGAAAGATGTGTGCTCTCATCACCTGTGTTCAAATTGTATGGGAAGACCTAGCTAATGCAATAAGACAAAAAAGGGAAATAAAAAGTATAAATATTGGGAAAGAAGAACTAAAAATGTCTTTGTTTACAAATGTTATTATTTATGTAGTAAATTCTAAAGAATCAACAAAAAAACAATAACAAAAAGGTTTTAGAATACAAGGTTAACATATTAATATTTTTAAATGTAGGAAACCATGTCTAAAGAATTAAAGGGCATCTGGCCCTGGCCAGTGTGGCTCAGTTGGTTGGAGCACCATCTTGTAAATGAAAGGTCACTGGTTCAATTCCCAGTCAGGGCAAATACCTAGGTTGCAGGTTCAATCTGTGGTTGAGATGTGTATGGGAGGTAACTGATTGATGTTTCTCTCTCTCTCTTTTCCTTCCCCTCTCTAAAATCAATAAACATATTAAATAGCATATCCAAATTGAAATGAAGAAGTCAATTATGTCAGATCACAGATGAGATTATCTTGTATATAGAAAACCCTAAAGATTCCACAAAAAGCTGTTAAAACCAATAAATAAATTTAGCAAAGTTGCAGGATACAAAATCAACAAACAAAAATCAACTGTGTATCTATACACTAATAATAAACAATCTGAAAATGAAATTAAGAGGACTATCCCATTTACACTAGCATCAAAAAGGATAAAATACTTAGAAATAACCTTAATTAATGAGGCAAAAGACACTGAAAATTACCAAATATTGCTGAAAGAAATAAAAGAAGGTGCATGAAGTGGAAAGACTTGAAAGATTAAATTTTTATGACTTGAAAGACTACATTTTTAAAAGATGATAATATTACCTTAAGAGATGTACATGTTCAATATAATTCTTATCAAAATACCAACAGTGTTTTTTTTACAGAAATAGGAAAACTATCTTAAAATTCATACAAATCTCAAGGAGGCCAAAACACTCTTGAAAAAAATTGGACTACTTACCTGATTTCATAATTTACTATAAATCTTCACTAAGCAAAATGGTGGGGGTAAGGACAGACATATTGACCAATGATATAGAATAGATATAAACACTCATGTATAAGGCCAAATAATTTTTTTAAAAAATTTATTCATTTACTTTTAGAGAGGGGGAGGGAGGGAGAAAGAGAGGGAGAGAAATATCAGTGTGTGGTTGCTTTTCACGTGGCCCCCACTGGAGACCTGGCCCACTACCCAGGCCTGTGCCTGACTGGGAATCGAACTGGCGACCCTTTCATTCGCAGACTATGTTCAATCCACTGAGCTATTCCAGCCAGGGCAGGCCAAATGATTTTTGACAAGGGTGTCAAAACCATTCATTGAGGAAAGGACAGCCTTTTCAACAAACAGTGCTGGGAAAATTGGATATCTACATGCAAAGGAATAAAGTTGGACCATTATCTAACATCATATATAAAAATCAAATCAAAATTGATCCAAGGCCTAAACATAAGAGCTAAAACTTATAAGATTCTTAGAAGAAAATATAGGAGGAAATCTTCATGAGATTGTATTTCACAATGATTTCCTGCATATGACACCAAAAGCACAGGCAACAAAAGAAAAAAATAGACAAGTTGGACTTTATCAAAACTTAAAAATTTTGTACACCAAAGGACACTATCAACAGAATAAAATATCAACCCAGGGAATGAGAAAAATATTTGCAAATCACATATCTGAAAAGGGACTAATGTTCAGAGTATAAAACAAGTTCCCAGGACTCAAAAAAAAAAAAATAACCCAACTCAAAAATGGGCAAAGGAAAGACACTGAAGTAGAGAACAGGCTGACAGTGACCAGAGGGAAGAGGGGAGGGAGTAATGGGGGGAAAGGGTGAAGGGTTTATAGGAACAATTATAAAGGACATATGGACAATAGGAAGGGGGTTGGAAACAGGGGAGGGAGGTGGGGAGGGCTGGAGAGGTGCATAGGGGTGGGGGGGAAAGGCAGAAAACTATACTCAAACAACAATTTTTTGAAAAAACCCTAAAAATAAAGAAAATAAAAGTTATTTCTAGTACCTCAAAAAAAAAATAAATGATATTTTTGCATATTACAAAAGGGCAAACCACAGCCTAAGGCTCGGAGATGGAAAAGCACATAGTCATCTCAGGGAAGAATGAGTCATTCTCAGCAGTCAGATGACCTTAGATTATAGGTGGTCTTATTTACCTTGGAGAGGTAAGCATGATGAAAGGTCATCTTTATTAAATGAGTTAATGTATATAAAAATCCTAGGATGATACCTAAGAAATCATTGAATAGGTGTTAGGTATAATTATGCACAGTACTATTGTTTTGTACTATTATTATTAGTAGTAGTAGTAATAGTATTAATTATTATCATCATCCTGATTACCTAGTGTCACAAACTGAATGGTTATGTCTAACTACCCTACCTTGCCCAGATTAATGTGTTAAAAGCCTAAGCCCCAAAGTATTGGGAGGTGGGGCCTTTGGGAGGTGATTAGGTCCTGAGAGCAGAACTTTATGGATGAGATTAGTGTCCTTATCAAAGAGGCCACAAAGAACTCCTTAGCTCCTTTCACCACGTGAGGAGCAGAGTTAGGGTCACTAGCTATGAACCAGGAAGTGGGCTCTCACCATGCAAGAAGAATGGCCCTACTGCCCACAACCTCACTAAACTTACCAGCTTCTAGAACTATAATACATGTTTGCTGTTTCTAAGAAAAAAATGGGCAAAGGATTCAAATGGACAGTTCTCTAAAAAAGATATATAAATGGCCAATTAGTACATGAAAAGATACTCAACATCATTAATAATTATGGAACTGCAAATCAAAACCACAATGAGATACCACTTCACATTCATTAGGATGGCTATTATTAAAAAAAGAAAGAAAGAAAAGAATGTGTTGACCAGGATGAGGAGAAAATTAGAACTCTTGTGCACTGCTGGGGGGAATATAAAATGGCACAACCACTGTGGGAAACAGTATGGCAAAAAATTGAAAATAGAATTACTATATGATCTAGTAATTCCATTTCTGGGTATATATCCAAAATAATTGAAAGCAGAGACTCAAACAGATACTTATACAACAATGTTTATAGCAGCACTTTTCCCAAGAGCCAAAGGTAGAAATTATTCAAATGTTCAAAGATGAATGAATACATAAACAGAATGTGCATACAATGAAATTTTATTCAGCCTTAAAAAGGAAGGAAATTCTGGCACATGCTATAACATGGATGAACCTTAAAGACATTAGTAAATGAAGTATGCCAGACACAAAAGGACAAATGATTCCACTTGTGTGAGATACCTAGAGTAGTCAAATCCATAGATACAGAAAGTAGAATGGTGGTTTCCAGGGACTGAAGAGAGAGAAAGGGAGAGTTATTGTTTAACGGGCAGAATCTTAGTTCAGAATATGGAAAATTTCTGAAGATAGACAGTAATCATTGCACAACAATGTGAGCATACTTAATGCCAATAATACTTACATTTAAAATGGTTAAAATAGTAAATTTTGTTATGTATATTTTACTACAATAAAAACAAAAATGTTAACATGTGGATCAAATATATTCACTTGAAACTTTTCCGGTTTTATTGAGAAATAATTGACACACACCATGGTATAAATTTAATGTGTATGGTATAATGGTTTGATTTACATATATTGTGAAATGATTAGTTAACATCCATCATCTCATATAGAAACAATAAAAAGAAAAAAATGTTCTCCTTGTGATGAGAACTCTTAGGATCTACTCTCAACAACTTTCATACACATCAAACAACAGTGTTAACTATAGTCATTATGTTGTACATTATATCCAGAGTACTTATTTATTTTATAACTGGAAGGTTGTACCTTTGACTACCTTCCTACAAGTGCCCTTACCCCTCCTTAGCCCCTGACTCTGGTAACTGCAAATCTTATATCTTTTTCTATGAGTTTGGTGTTTTTTTGGTTTTGGGTTTTGTTTTAGATTCCACACATAAGTGAGATCAAAAACAAATTTTAACTTAAAATATGTATAATAAACTTATACTTGCTACCACAAAAATGGTTAAAATGATGTCTTATATTATATGTATTTTAACACACACACACATACACATGCACATCCAAATAGAAATTCTAGAGTTGAAAAGTATAACTCAAATGAAAAAATCACTAAAGAGACTCACCAGAAAATTTGAGTTTGCAAAAGAAAATATCAACAGATCTGAAATTGAACTGAGATTTTCCAGTCAGAAGAATAAAAAGAAAAAACAATGAAGAAAAATTAACAGAGCCTTGGAGATACATGGGACACCATCAAGTGTATCAACATTTGCTAATGGTAGTTCCAGAAGGAGGAGGGAGAGAAAAAGGCAGAAAGAACACTTGGATGAAAAAATGACCAAAAAGCCCCAAATTTGATTTTTAAAAAACAGTAATACCTACCCACATTTTCAAGAAGCTCAACAAATTCCAAATAGGATAAATGCAATGCAACCCATACATAGATGGTTGATAAAAGTCAATGACAGAAAAGCTTGAAAACAGTAAGAGAAAAATCACATACAAGTGATCACCAATAATTTTAATAAGATATCGAAAAGTTAGCTTCTTATCAGAAACCATGAAGGCCAACAGACAGTGAGAAGACATAAAGTGCTGAAAGAAAACAATGGTCAAGCAAGAATTCTATGCTCAGCAAAACTATCTTTCAAAAATGAAGGCCCTGGCTGGCATAGCTCAGTGGATTGAGTGTGGGCTGGGAACCAAAGCATCACAGGTTCAGTTCCCAGTCAGGGCACATGCCTGGGTTGCAGGCCACGGCCCCCAGCAACCGCACATTGGTGTTTCTCTCTCTCTCTCTCTCTCTCTCTTTCCCCCTCCCTTCCCTCTCTAAAAATAAATAAATAATTTTAAAAAAGAATAAGATTAAAAAAAATGAAGGACAAATGGAAGCATTCTAAGATTTTATTTTAATCCCAAAATTGCATTGTTAACAGACCTGTACTACAAAAAGTACTAATGGGAATTCTTGAGGCTGAACTGAAAGGACTCTAGATGGTACCTTGAGTCTACAGAAAGAAATCAAGAGCATTGGTAAAGATAAGTACATAGGTATATTAATGACAGTGCCACTGTATTTTTTGTTTGCAATGCTTTCTTTCTATCTGACCTAAAAGATGATAGCATAAAGCAATAATAATAAAACTATTAATGTGCTTATAGCGTATAAAGGTGAAATTTGTGTAGCAATGACAACAAAAAAGAGGGGGAGGAAATAAAGCTATATGGTAGCAAACTTTTTTTGTATACTATAGATATTATATTAGTATTAACCCAGACTAGATTCCTTTAAATAAATTGTAATCTCTAGGACAACCACTAAAAAAAGACTTCAAAATTATATGGTAAAATAAATGACAAGAGACTTACAAATGTACCTTAAAATATCTAATTAACACAAAAGAAGGCAATAATGGAGGAACAGAGGGAAAATACATGAGACATATAGAAAACTAATAGCAAAATGGCAATATATATCCAATCTTACTCATAATTGCATTAAATATAAATTAATTAAACACCTCAATCAAAAGGCAGAGATTGGCCAAAGGACCTGAATACATACTTTTCCAAAGTGGACATACAGATGCTCAATGGAAATATGAAAAAATGCTCAATGTCATTAATCATCAGAGAAATGCAAATTAAAACCACAATGAGGTATTACCTCATACATGTCAGAATGGCCATCATTAATAAATCAACAAACTAGTGCTGGTGAGGATGTGGAGAAAGGGGAACCCTTGTGCACTGGTGGTGGGAATGCAGACTGGCACAGCCACTGTGGAAAACACTATGGAGTTTCCCCAAAAAATTAAAAATGGAACTGCTTTATAACCCAATGATTCCACTTCTGGGAATATATCCAAAGAAACCTGAAACACTGATCCAATAGAATATATGCACCCCTATGTTCATAGTAGTGTTATTTACAATAGCCAAGATTTCGAAGCAGCCCAAGTGCCCATCAGTAGATGAATGGATAAAAATATTGTGGTACAACCCTGGCTGGTGTAGCTCAGTGGATTGAGTGTGTGCCTACTAACCAAAGGGTCGCCTGTTCAATTCCCAGTCAGGGCACATGCCTGGGTTGCAGGCCAGGTCCCCAGATGGGGGTGTGCGAGGGGCCACCACACACTGATGTTTCCCTCTCTTTCTCCTCTTCCTCTCTCTCTAAAAATAAACAAATTAAATCTTTAAAAAATGTTGTAGTGCATTTACACAACTGAATACTACTTGGCTATTAAAAAGGAGAAAATCTTACCTTTTATGATAGCATGGATGGACCTGGAGATTATTATGCTAACTAAAATAATCCAGTAAGAGAAAAACAAATACCATGTGATTTCACTTATATGTGGAAACTTATGGACAAAATAAACAAACAAGCAAAATAGAAACAGACTCATAGATACAGAGAAAAGACTGACAGCTGTCAGAGGGGAAGGAGGTTAGGGGCTAGGGTATAAAGGTAAAGGGATTAAGAAAAAAAAAGCAACTTATACACAGACTACAGTATGGTGGTTACCAGAGGGAAAGGGGGTAGCAGAAGGTAGAAGAGGGTAAATGGGGGATAAATGGTGAGAGAAGGAGACTTGACTTT
The DNA here is from genome assembly GCA_004024845.1 of Tonatia bakeri. Lineage (NCBI taxonomy): Eukaryota > Metazoa > Chordata > Mammalia > Chiroptera > Phyllostomidae > Tonatia > Tonatia bakeri. The sequence continues at coordinate 23,854 of PVIA01006078.1, read as the reverse complement.
GGGTGGTGAACACACAATACAATATACAGATGGTGTATTATAGAATTGTACGCTTGAAACCTATATAATTTTATTAGCCAATGTCACCCCTATAAATTGAATTTTAAAAAGATGAGAAAAAGGCAGAAGTTGGCAGAATATATTTAAAAAACCATGATCAACTATATTGTACATTTTCTATGAGAGACATATATTAGATTTAAAGGCACAAGTGGGTTGGAAATAACTGGATGGGAAAAGTTATATCATGTAAAGAGTAACCAAAGGAGAGCTACAGTAGCTATGCTAACATCAACAAAATAGATTTTAAGACAAAAATTGTTACTAGAAAAATAATAATGTTTTATGATGAGAAAATAGTCAACTCATCAGGAAGACAAAAATATAAATGTATATACACCTAACTGAAAGGCCCAAAATACATGAAGCACACACTGGCCAAATTAATGAAAGAAATAAACAATGCAGCAATAATTTTTCTTTTGGGGGGGATTTAAATTTATTTATTTATTTATTTAATTTTATTTGAATCCTTGTTCAAGTACAGTTTTCTCCCTTTTACTCCCATTTCAGCCCACCCACCCATCCCTCCACACTTCCCTCCCATTACCACCCTCCCCCTAGTTTTTGTCCATGTGTCCTTTAACTTTATTCCTGTAAACCCTTCTCATTTTCCCCTGAAACTCCCTCTTCTCTCTCCTCTGGTCACTTTCAGCCTGTCTTTTATTTCAGTGACTTTGACTATATTTTGCTTGTTTCTTTGTTTTGTTGTTTAGGTTCCTGTTAAAGGTGAGATCATATGGTATTTGTCTTTCACTGCCTGGCTTATTTTGCTTAGCATAATGCTTTCCAGTTCCACCCATACTGTTGCAAAGGGTAGGAGCTCCTTCTTTCTTTCTGCTGCATAGAATTCCATTGTGTAAACGTACCATAGTTTTTTGGTCCATTCATGTACTGATGGGCACCTAGGTTGCTTCCAGCACTTGGCTATTGTAAATTGTGCTGCTATGAACATCGGGGTGCATAGGTTCTTTTGGATTGGTGTTACAGGGTTCTTAAGATATAATCCTAGCAGTGGAATTGCTGGGTCAAAAGGCAGTGCCATTTTTAGTTTTCTGAGGAAGTTCCATACTGTTTTCCATAGTGGCTGTACTAGTCTGCAGTCCCACCAACAGTGCACTAGGGTCCCCTTTTCTCCACAACCTCTCCAGCACTTGTTTGTTGCTTTGTTTATAATGGCCATTCTGACTGGTGTGAAGTGATATCTCATTGTGGTTTTAATTTGCATCTCTCTGATAGCTACTGATATTGAACATCGTTTCATGTGTGTCTGGATCCTCAGTATGTCCTCCTTGGAGAAGTGTCTGTTCAAGTCCTTTGCCCATTTTTTAAATTGGGTTGCTTGTCTTCTTAGAGTGGAGTCATGTAAGTTCTTTATATATTTTGGAGATTAAACCCTTGTCTGAGGTATCATTGGCAAATATGTTTTCCCATACAGTTGGTTCTCTTTTTATTTTGATACTGTTTTCTTCAGCTGTGCAGAAGCTTTTTATTTTGATGAGGTCCCATTTGTTTATTCTTTCCTTTATGTCCCTTGCTCTAGGGGACATGTCAGTAAAAATGTTTCTGCATGAAATATCTGAGATTTTCCTACCTATGTTCTCCTCTAGGACTTTAATGGTGTCACGGTTTATATTTAAGTCTTTTATCCACCTTGAATTTATTTTTGTATAAGGTGTAAGTTGGTGCTCGAGTTTCATTTTTTTGCACGTAGCTGTCCAGTTCTCCTAACACCATTTGTGGAAGAGGCTATTTTTACTCCATTTTATGTTGCTGCCTCCTTTGTCAAACATTAGTTGACCGTAGAGACTTGGGTTTATTTCTGGGCTCTCTGTTCTGTTCCATTGGTCCATGTGCCTGTTTTTATGCCAGTACCAGGCTGTTTTGATTACCGTGGCCTTGTAGTATAGTTTAGTGCCAGGTATTGTGATCCCTCCTACTTTATTCTTCTTTTTCAATATTGCAGTAGATATTCGGGGTCGTTTATGGTTCCATATAAATTTTGAAGTGTTTGTTCTATGTCTGTGAAATAAGCCATTGGTTCAACAATAATTCTTGAAGACTTCAATACACCACATTCAATAATGGTTAAAACAACTGGGCAGAAGAGCAACAAGGATATAGAAGACTTGAACAACACTATGAACAGACCTAATAAACATCTATAGATACTTCACCCAGTAACAGCTGCATACACACTCTTTTCAAGTGTATATGGAACATTCTTCAGGGTAGACCATATGTTAGATCATAAAACAAGCCTCAGAAAATTTGAAAGGAATGAAATAACACCAAGTATGTTCTCCATTTAAAATGGAAATAAATTAAAAGTCAATAAAACAAGGAAATTTGGGGAATTCACAAATATGTGAAAATTAAACAACATACTTCTAAATAATCAGTGGGCCAAATAAGAAATAACAAGCAAAATAAGAAACTACTTTCAGATGAATGAAACAGAAACACAACATACCAAAACTTATGGGATCCAACTAAAGCAATACTTGGAGGAATATTAAAAAAAGAAAAAAGATTTCAAACAAAAACCTAACCTTCCACCTTAAGAAACCAAACTAACCAATAAAGAATAAAAAACAATAGAGAGAATCAACAAAATCAAGAGTTGGTTCTTTGAAATTACCAACAGAATTGAGAAACCATTAACTAGGCTGACAGGCTGATGACATAGGACAGAGAGAGAACCCAAATTGCTAAAATAAGAAATAAAAGCAGGATCTATCATCCTTAAAAAGGATTATAAGGGGATATTATGAACAACTGCATGTCAGTAAGCTAAATAAACTAGATGTAATTGATAAATTTCTAGGAAGAGAGAAACAACTGAAACTTATGCAAGAAAAATTAAAAATTTGAGTAGACTCTAAGTAAATAGACTATGAGTAAAATAGACTATAAGTAAATTTTAAGAAATTAAACTAGCAATGAAAACAAATCCCACAAATAAAAGCCCAGATTCAGATGAGTAGTGAATTCTACCAAACATAATAATAATAATAATAATAATAATAATAACAATAGTAATATCAATTTCTTGCATTCTGCTCCTCTAAAAATGGAATAGTAGGGAACATTTCCCAACTCATTTTATGAAGCCAGTGTTACCTTGATATGAAAACCAAAAACATCATAAGAAACAGACTCCAGCAATGTGACCAAGTGGAATTTATCCTAGGAATTCAAAGTTGCCTTAACATCTAAAAATCAATGAATATATACTATTTTAATAAAATAAAATACAAATAAATTGAAATTATTTCAATGGACACAGCAATAGCTGGTGACAAAATTCAACAAGCTTTCATGATGAAACAATAAATAAACTAGGAATAGAAGGAAACTTCCTCAACTTGATCAAGGGCATCTACCAAAACCCCATAGCCAACATCATATTTCATAATATATGACTGGATGCTTTCCCCCTGTGATCAGGAACAAGACAAGAATGTCTGCTCTCACCACTTTTATTCAACATTTTACTGAAGGTTATAGCCAGGGCAATTAGGCAAGACATATACTCATATACATATATTATATATAATATATACATATGCATTCAGCTTATAAAGGAAGAGGTAATTTCTATATATAACCCTATATATAGAACATTATGCTAAGTGAAATAAGCCAGCCAGAGAAAGAAAAATACCATATGATTTCACTCATATGTGGAATCTAATGAACAAACTGAACTAATAAGGAAAATGGGGACAGTCTCATAGATGAGAGCAGAATGACAGCTAGTGGTGGGGTGAGGGGGTAGAGGGATTGAGTAAAAGGAAAAAGGACTCACGGACAGGGACAACAGTGTGGTGATTGCTGGGGGTAGGGGGGTGTAAGGGGACTAAACGGTAATGGAAAAAATACAACAAAGATTAAATAAAAAAAGAAAATTCGAAGTAATGCACATAGTAGTAGAACTAATAACCAAGTTCAGCAAGGTTGCAGGATACAAAATCAATATATAAAAATCAATTGCATTTCTATACACTAGCAGTGCACAATCTGAAAAAGAAATTAAGAAAACAATTCTCTATACAATAGCAGCAAAAAAGATAAAATACCTAGGAATATATTTAATGAGCAAAGTATAAGACTTGTACATTGAAAACTGTAAAATATTGCTTAAATAAATTAAAGACCTAAATAACTGGGAAGGCATCCCATGTTCATGTATCTGAAGGCTTAATATTGTTAAGATAGCAATAAGCCACAAATCAATCTACAGATTCAATGCAGTTCCTATAAAATATTCAGCTAGGCTTTGTGGTGGTGGTGGGGTTGCAGAAATGGATAAAATGATCCTAAAATTCATGTGGAATTACAAGGAATTCAGAATAGTCAAAACAATCTTAAAGGAAAAGAACTAAATTGGAACTCATGTTTCCTAATTTTAAAACTCACACCAACCCTACAGTAATCAAGAAAGTATGGTACTGGCATAAGGATGGATGTGGAGATCAATGAAAGAGAATTGAGTCCAAAAATAAACCCTTGCATATACAGTCAATTGATTTAAAATAAGAATGCCAAGACAAGTCAGTGGTGGTGGGGAAACAGTCTTTTCAACAAGTAGTGGTACGAAAACTGGATATACACACATAAAAGAATAAAGTTGGACTGTTACCTCATACCATATTTAAAAATTAAATGATATTAAATATAAGAGCTAAAAATATAAAACCCTTCGAAGAAAACGGTGACTTTGGATTAGGTTGTTATGGTTTCTTAGACACAACACCAAAAACACAAGTGACCAAAAAAAAAAAAAAAGGATAGATGAATTGGACCTCATCAAAATTAAAAACTTTTGTACTTCAAAGGACACCATCAATAAAATGAAGACAAATACACATCACAAGATGGGAGAAAATATTTATCAGTCATATATCTGATAAAGGACTTGTACTCGGAATAAAGAACTCTTATAACTCAACAATAAAAAGACAAACAATCCAATTTAAAAATTGGCAAATGATCTGAATAGATGTTTCTCCAAGGCAGATATACAATTGGCCAATAACACATGAAAAGATGCTCAACATTATTACCCATCAGGAAAATGTACATCAAAACCACAATGAGATACCAGTTCACACACACTAGGATTGTTATAATCAAAAAGACAATTAACAACAAGTGTTGGCAAGGATGTGGAGAAATTGGAACCATCATCCACTGCTGGTGGAAATGTAAAATAGTACAGCTGCTTTAGAAAATAAACTGGCGGTTTCTCAAAAAGTTAAACATGGAGTTACTCTATAATTTAACAATTCCACTCTCATGTATATACCCAAGGAAAATGAAAACATATGTCCACATAAAAACTTGTACATGAAGGTTTGTAGCAGCTTATTCATAATAGTCAAAAAGTAGAAACAACCCAAATGCCTCTCAAGTAATGAATTGATAAACAATGTGTGGTTTATCCATGTGGTGGAACATTACTCAGCCATGAAGAGGAATAAAGTACTGTTACATGCTATGACATGAATGAAATTTGAAGACATCATGCTACATGGAAGAAACCAGGTACAAAATGTCACATACTGTATAATATCATTTATATGAAATTTCCAGAAAAGGCAAATCCATAGAGAAGGAAAGTAACTTAGTGGTTGTCAGAGGCATAGAGTGGGGGAGGTGGGGATGGGGAGTGACTGCTAATGGGTATGGGGTTTTGTTTTGGATTGATGAAGATGTTCTGAAATTAGATAGAACATCTATCTAATTGGTGGTGGCTGCACAACTCTGTGAATATATTAAAATCTACTGATTGGGCACTTTCAAAGAGTGAGGAATTATCATCTCCATTTGACAGCTGGCCAAACTGAGGCACTTGTAGGAAGTGGCAGAGGCAGGATTTAAACTCAGGTGTGTGCTCCATCTTCTCTTTCCCGAGGCCTGGCTATGGGGTCTCCCTGTAGGTGATCCTGCTCCTTTGATCCCTTTCTGCCTGGTGACAGAGTGGAGGAGATGGTGGGCACCGGTTGAGTCTCTGTCTCTGGTGCCATGTCCAACTGGGTTCTCCCTCTTGGGGTTGTAGGCTGGGGTGGGGGAATGCAGATGAGTTCAGCCCTGGCTGGTGAAAACTTGTTCTGAGCTCAAGGCTCACAGACTAGCTGTATTTTTATCACAGGTCACAGGGAATTTCCCGACCAGGGGATCAATACCAGTTCATTATTCAGGATGCAGGGAGGGGTGGGTAGTCTGGAGCTAGCAGCCAGTGGCAGCTGTACTTAAAGACTTCTGCAGGCATTTCCTCCATAGGACAGGGCTACCCACCCTCCCTCACCCTAGCTCTGTCCCAGCAGTAATGGATGCTTGACAAAATGTTCACGTCATTTATCCCCATGATCTCAAGAGGAGGTAAGACTGATCTAATGCCTGGTTTACTGAGGTGCAGAAGGGTTGAGACTTGCCCAAGGTCACACAGCTAACCAGTGGTTGGGATGGGTTTCAAATGAGGGTGGGAGAGGGGCGTCAGTGGAGACCCCTCTAAGGAAGTGATATCACCTTTCCAGACTAAGCTTCTCTCCCTTCCACCCCCTACACCTCCACTTCAGCCTTCCCAGCTGCCTGAATGAGCTCTTTGAGGGACACTCTTCAGAGCGATGCCATCTGACTTGGTAGAGAGCACAGACATTCTCACTTGACAGATGAGGAAACTGAGGCCTGGGAAGGCAGAGACCACAAAGCAGCACAACAAGGGCTGGGCCCTGACCAGAACCTGGTTCCTCTCCTTTCCCCCCACAGCACATAAGCACACAGGCACACACATCAGTTTTCCAGACCAACCTGGCAAGTTTGTGATGAAGGCTTTGAATCACATACTCCCAATAAGGGCCCAGTGTCCAGTCAGGAGTCTGGGTCCCAGCACCTTCCTAAAATAAGAAGATGCCCTGAGGCCCCACTGCTCTTCCCCACTATGACTACCCCCAGGTTGGGCCAAGCTGAGGCCTTAGAAAGGTGCCAAGGAGACCCTGGGGAGCACCCATTCCCAGGTGGGTGGCAGGAGCTACCCCAGATGTTGACCCTTGACGCCCAGTGTACTGTATCCTGCTGGCGAGAGTGTCTCCAGCAGCCACAGACATCTTGCTCCTCCTCCGCTGGCCTCCCTCAGGACCCAGGCTGCTGTCTGGAGCCAGGCAGTCCATGGAAGCCCCATCCTCTGTCCCCAGAGACATCTCAAATGACCATTAAGCTGTGAGCAGATGCAGGCAGTGGTAGGCAAGGGCCCAGGGCAGGAAGCATTTTGTTCTCTGCTAATTGGCGTCCTATGGTCACCAGAGAGTGTCTGGGGCTTATAAGGGAAACAGCCACATCAGTTCCCCACGGCTGCCCCTCTGTTGGTCCTTACCCTAAGCACATGGGGCTTGGTGGGCAAGCAGCCGTCAGGACACCCCGCACTCCAGGGTAGGGAAGGTGAGAAAGGAGGTTTTCACATGGTCTCAGCCCCACACAATCCAGCACAGAGGTCTTCCTTAGGAGCTGTGGGATGGCCAGGGAGCCTAAGGGGCAGCAGGCACCCTCTCGTCTCAGACAGAGTTTTGCAGTCCTGCTTCCTTGGACACCCTAGATGAGCTCTGACTGCTCCTGCCCTCACATGATCGCTGAGTCCCCTTCACCAACTCAGACTCATAGGCCCTTAGAAAGCATCTATTCCCCCACCTCTCCCCATTGTTCTAATAAGGAAACTGAGGCTCAGGGAGGAGAGGGCTGTAGTATGCAAAGTGGTGGCAGCACTGAGGTGAAGCTGTCCGCACCCTCCCCCCCAACCTCTCACCCTGCCCATGCCCCACTACCTCAGCTTACAGATACCAACTTGTCAGAAGTTCAGGCCTGAAACATTCTCCTCTGTTTCCCCAGTCCTGGTGACTAGTATTTAGTAAGGGATTAATAAATGTCTTCCAGCTGACGACTTCCTGATCTGAGCAGCTCCTTAGAGACTACTGGAGTTTCGGAGAACCCCATGACTGGATTAAGGTAGGTTGACCCCTGGCTTCAAGCCTCCTTCAGCTCCTGCCCCGCAATGTCCACAGTCTTTCCTTGCCCTGGGGATATTTCACATCAAACAGGCTGTGGTTAACTGCTTTACCCAGTTCCAGTCTCAGACCCTGCCACGTCCTGTGATTTGATCCAAGGACACATCAAGCACCAGAAGACTCTAAGGCAGGTCTTGGTCACTGAGAGGGGCTGGCCTTTGAAATCCCTTTGACCCTTGGTCCCCAGACCACGACCTCATATTTTTCTGAGTAATTACAGTATCATCAATGTCCTCAATCCCTGTCTCCCCAGTGTCACCCAGAGGAATCCCTTTCCAAACAGCCTCTTTCCATGTTCCTACTTGCAGGCTCGAGCCCTTCAGGAAATGGGTCTGGGGCCTGCTGAGAATGACCAGGTCTCAGACCATGCATCATGGCTTCTGCCTGGCCCAGAGTCTGATCAGCACTCCTGTCGCTGCCCACTGCCTGTGTCGTGCCCACATTTGTTCTGCTCTTCAGGAACTGCCTTGGTGAGTCTGGCTCCCCTTGCTGGAGCCTCCTTGACATCCCAGTCACTTTTCCCAGCCATACTCTTCCTTTGTATCCACCCCACCCCCAGGCTCTAGCCAAACTGGCCTCATACTTGAGCTACGTGGATGTAGAAAGAAAAATCCCGACTATGTAACAAGCATTGTGATAGGCACTTGGATGGCCAGCTACCACCTTATTTGATCCTCACATCAACCTGTTGAGGTGGGCATTCACAGTTTAAGGAAGGGAGGCTCAGAGAAATAATTCTGAGTTAAATGGTAGAACATGAAGTGAAACCAGGTCTGTCAGAGTCCAAAGACAGAATTGGGGTGGTAGGAATAAGATGAATTGGGGCCAGGAGAAAGCCTGGAGATGCGGCAGCAACAGCACGGGCCAGAGATATCCTGGGTGGACCTCCAAGAAAGCTGAAGAATAATAGATGGCATTTATTGAGCTCTTACTGTGTGCTAGGCACTGTGCTAAATGCTTTATATGCATTGTCTCCTTGAATCTACACAACACAGAGTCTATGATATGGATATTATTGTTCACATTTTTTAAGGCACAGAGAGCTGAAGCATTTACCTAAGGCCACCCAGAAAATAAGTAGAGACCTGAATGCCACACATTGCACTTGCTCTTCCTACTTCTTATACACAGGAATGGGTGACTGATTGTCCCTGAGGAGCTCAAAGCCTAGATGACAGAACATTGGGTTGAGGGAGCAGCCTGCACACTGTGAAGGGCCATACACATGTGTTCCAGCTGGAGACTGAGGTCAAGGAACCAGGAAGGTGACTTTTGTTGGAAAAGGCAAAAGGGAATAGAAGGTCACAGCGAGATACTCCCAGGCGAAGCCAAAGAAGGGCTAGCCAGGGAGCCCTGTGAAATGGGACCAACTGGCCAATGCAGGTACTCAGAGCAGGCCAAAGCAGGGGGTCCTGATTGGAATGACTTTGAGAAGCCAGGACTTGAGGGTCTGAGCCAGGAGCCAGCAGCCAACAGCAGCCAAGGCACATTGAAGGAAGTTGAGGGGACAGGGCCCTTGCGGCAAAGGGAGTCAAGGATTCACTGGCCCACGGAGGTCAGAGAGGAGGTGCAGATGAGGGTGCACCGGCCTCAGTGAATGCCATTCAGGCCACCAACAGGACCTCCCAGCCTTATTGTGGGGAATAGCACACAGATGTCAACACCTCTGAATCTAGGCCCACTGGGAGAGACTGCAGGGGTAGACTGGAGCTGGGGTCAGCCAGGAGAACCAGGGAGCTGGCCCTAAAGGGTGACAGAACTTTGGCATGTGGAAATGTGGGGAGTCATTCCTGGCTGGGGACCAGCAGGTACAAAGGCCTGGCACAGAGATCTCATCTGCAAGTACATACTTGTAAAAAAAAATCAATTACAGTTTACATTCAATATAATTTTGTATCACTTTCAGGTGTATAACATAGTGGTCAGATAATTACATATTTTACAAAGTGATCACTCTGGTAATTGTAGTAGCCCCCGGACACCATACATAGTCATCACAATATTCTTGACTATATTCCCTACACTGTCCTTCACATCCCTGTGACTATTTTATAACTACCAATCTGTACTTCTTAATCCCTTCCTCTTTTTCACCCAGCCCCCCAAAATCCCTCCCTGCTGGCATCCACCAGTCCCATTTCTGTGTCTATGAGTCTGTTCCTGTTTTGTTTGTTCATTTATATTGTTCTGTGTGGACATACTGAGTCTTATCCATGCCTCCAGCAGCTTGAACACAGATAGCCCCTCCCTCCTTTGTTGTGCCCAAACTCCTCTGGCATCAAAGCACTGGATGTTATTGTGATTGTTTACCCATCTGCCTCCATCCAGATGAGGAGTAAGGGCAGGACCTGTCCTCCTGGCCACAGTGTTTTGAGGGCCTGCTCCATGTTGGCCACTTTTCTTACCTTGCTTCTGTCCATTGTCCAATGCTGCCCAGTTGTATCTCACTGAAGTCCGCAGACCTGGGGACCTCACTTGGTGCTAGGCCCCAGTGTGTTCAGTGCAGATGCCAGTGGTAGGAAAAAGTGAGGCATTAGCGTAGGCTTCGGTGACTAACGTTGGTCACAGGGTGGGTCCCCAGGGTGGTATTCAGGGGTGTGTGTGTGTCAGCTGACTCAGTCCCCTGGGGGCCTGTGGTGAGGGAATAGTAGGGCCTGGGACCAAATCTATTTGGATTTCCCAAGGACTAGGGGAGATACCAGGAGTTCAGCTCTGTTCCTCCCCACCAGGACCCCCATGGTGAAGCCGGGCACCCCACCCCCACACCATATCCTCCCAGCTACTCCTCCTTCTTTGGCCCCAAATGAAATCTCATCAGCATATTAATAGGACATTATGGTTTCTAATGAGGATCCAGAAAACATTTATGGAGCAGATTAAAGACAGCTCCACCCCATTAAACAGCCCTGAACCCTCCCAGGGGGCTCCTCAGGTTGGGGGAGGGGCATAGAGGCTAGGAGAACTGTTTTCTCTGCTGGCCTGGCAAGAGGGAAGGTGAGAAGAGAGCCCCAGGTAGAGGAGTTGGGCTCAGATCCCCAGCCTCCTGCTCCCCATTTATTTCTGGGTTCCCAGTTAAGAGGTGACCTGGAAGAGTGATGGCACTGCTGTTGTCCTCAGCCCAGAAGGGTCCTCAGGGCACAGAGGCCTGGGATCTGCTAGTGACACACCCACCACACCAGCTGGGACCCTCCTCTAGGCCCAGCCTTGGCGTTAATCCTAGCAGGCATGCAGGTGACCAAGGCTGTCCACACTGCCACCAGCCTCTGCCTTGTCACTTCAATTAGGTGAACATCTGCAAAGAAAGACCCACATTGAATGTGCATCTACCGTGTGCCAGGCACCACATGGAACACCTCCCCACATGGGGTCCTACTGAGTCCATATATCACCAAGTAGATGTCTGCCTTCAGTCTGCTTAGACATGAGAAAACGAGGCTCAGAGAGGGGAGGCAACTTTTGGAAGGTCACACAGCAACTGTGGGATTCCAGTTCCAGCTTGTCTGATTCTAAAGCCCACCTGCTTTCCTTTATGCTCTGTGGATTAAGGACCTTACTCTGTCCTGGGTTTTACATCCCAACCTCCTATTTGTTCCCCAGAGGCTGAATGGTGTGATGGAAAATAAGAGATGGTAGAGATACAAAGGTCTGAATTTCAATTCCAGTTCTGCCATGACCTAGCTGTGTGACCTTGGAAGATGTCACTTAATCTCTGAGTTCTGTTTTTTCATCTGTCAAAAGAGGCTGGGACTCCAAGGTCCTTGTGAAGAGTCAATAAGTATTGTACTCAGTAGACACCAACCACTAGCACTACACCCCTACACCTTGCCTTTTTTTCATCTGTCAAATGCAGCTAACGTGGCCCACCCAAATGGTTTCTCTGGGCATGGAGGGCTATGGCAGAGTAAGGACAAGGTGAAAACAACAGAGATCCACCCACTGTGAGGGTCATAGCCAGCAGCCCACTTTGTCCTTAGCAGAGGTGGCAAAAGTGTCCTGTGTGTCTCAGACAGGGCCAGCAAGACATCCGGGAAGCTGGCCCAGACTGGGGTCATACACTCAGCAAAAGAGGAAGAGATAGGGGTTTGAGATATTTCTTGAAAGGCAATTCTCAGTGCTCATAAGTCCTTAATTCTTGGCTCTCCAAGCAGGGGAAAGTGACAGACAGTAGAGATGCCTGCCTGGTGATTGATACCCTCTTGCTGATGCTTTGCCTGGGGTACCCAGATCTCTCTGAGGTCCCTCAGTCATGCCAGAGACATTCCAACCTCAGGGAATTTGAGTTTACTATTCCCTTTGCCCCATATCCTTAGGCTGGCTCTCTCAGTGCCTTTAGGTTTCTGCTGCAATGGCCACCCTATTTCAATTTCTATACATAACTCTCCTACCTTCCATCCCCCCACTCCCATCCCCCTTAGCTTTTTATTTTTCTCATCATTTATCACCTTCTAACATGGCCTATAATTGACTTATGTGTCTTGGTCATGGTCTATCACCTCCCACTGGAATGTGAGCCCCACAAAGGCAGGGTTGTTTCATTTGTTCACTGCTGTGTCTCCAGTGCCTGAATCAGTGCCTGATAATAAATCAATATTTATTGAATGAGTGAAATAGTTCAGGGTCTCTTCCTGTTAAGGCCTGAACTTGCATTCTCTCTGCCCACACTGGACATCTTTTCTGGAAGGAAGATCTTGCTCTAGGTTTTGTTGTCCATTGATTCATTCAGGATGTGTGTGTGTGTGTGTGTGTGTGTGTGTTTCATGCACTGCTCTAGGTGCTGGGGTTACAGCAGAAAACCAGCCAGACATGGTCCCTGCCCTTAATGAACTTAGACTTTGAGTGGTAGAGAAAACAATAAACAGGCAAGCTGATTTTAAAGCACACTCAGTTCTATGAACAACAGACTATGGGGTGATGGGCTAGATTGACTGTGTGTGTAGTCAAGAACGCTTCTCAGAAAAGCGACAGAGGAACTGATACCCTCATGAAAAGATGAAGCCAGCCAGGCCATGTTCTGGGGAGTGGAGCATTCTAAGGGGAGGAGCCAGGAAGGGCAAAGGCTCAGAGACCAGAGTGCCAATCATGAGGGAGGGGTCTAGGCCTGGTCTGCATTTTGTGTGCCACCCTTTGGAAGGTGTCTTGAAAAGCTAAAGTAACATCCCACCTGGAAACACACGTGTGTCTGTTGCCTGTACTCATGTCCCAAGTGTGTCTATGTATGTGTGGTGTGTGGGTGTGTATCTGGGGAGGAGTGACTGTAGAACAGGTGGCATGTGTCCCTGGGCAGCTGGAAGGGTACAGCATGGCCAGCAGCTCACTCAGTTCCTGGGGAGAGAAAGGTATAGTGGAAAGAGCACGAAATTTGGAGTCCAGAAGTGCTAGGTTCCAGTTCAGGTTGCAACACTGGCTCGTATCTAATGTAAATTGCATCTGTAATTTTGGCCAAGTCCCTTTACCTCCCTAGGCCAGTGTTGCCATCTATAAGACAAGAGGGGGTGAGGTGGGCTCTCTTGTCTATCAGCTTCTTGTGCTTGCTTCTCCTACTCCAAGGAAGTGGCATCTCCTGACTCACAGAGGTACTGACAGAGGTGGGAACTGTTGAAGTGGCATTGAAGGGAGGAGAGGGTGATGACTCGGTCCTGTGCTGGCTTGGACCTCGGTCCCCTGGCCCGTGGTGGGGAGGAGCCCCCTTCCCTCTGTCTTCCCAGCTTGCTCATTTCTTCCCTTGCTGGGGAGGCCCTTCTCCAGACGCTGGCGCACAGATGCTGTGCTTCTCAGGTTCCCTGCTGGGCTTGGCTGAGCCAAGCGCCTGAGCCTAGGCCCGGACTGCGCCCCTCCCCCCTGCCGCCAGCGCCAGCGCCAGGCCCCCTCCGCCCCACAGAGCTCTTGCTGCTCTTCTCTGAACTGCCTCCAGCTTGGCTGCATCGCTGCGATAATGAGGTGTCTGCGACTGAACGCAGTGGGCTCAGCGGGGCAAAACAGCAAGCCAGAGGTACAGGAGACAGCCTGGAGCAAGGGCAGAGGCTGCCCTAGCTGGCCCTGGAATCCACCAGGTGCTCCCACTGTGCCCACGAGCCCTAGTGGCATCCTAGGCCCCACTGGCTGGATCCTGGGGGCAAAGGTTTAAGATGAAGAAGAGAGGGCCGCTTGTGAAAAATCTAGCTCCATGATGATGCCGGTGATGACAGGAAGAATCTTGGGTTTCAAAGGGATGTCCTGCTAATAACCTCTCATATCTGGACAACGTGTTGGTGTTTATGAGGCACTTTCACTCATTCTGCAAACGTTTACTCAAACTCAGTGCCAGGCTCATGCTGGCCACAGGGCAAATGAGGAACAAGATGGCGAGCTCACTGGCCAGTAGGGAGATAGACCCAGAACCAAGCCATGCTGGTACCCCATAGTTGGTAGGACAGGGCGTGCAATAAGCCAGAGGATGAGGTGCCCAAGCCAGTTTGGGAGTGTGGTGGCAGTTGGGGGAAGGTTGCTCAGAAGAGAAAACTTTGAGCCATCCTGAAGAAAGAGCAAGGATTAGGCAGGCAAGGGAGAGTGAAGGTGGGAAAGGTGTGTCTTGTGCACAGGGCACAGCCTGACAAGCCTAGAGGATACCTTAATCCTCAAAACAACCCTAGAAGGCTGGTATTCTAGTTTCCATTTTATAGATGGTAAAACAAAGGCCTAGGCATGATCCAAATGCTTTGCTTGTGGGGCAATGTTAGTTTGAAAAAATGGTTTCTCCTCCACCACCACCCCCACTTTTCTGCTAACCCTAGGATGTAGGGACTTTCTCTGAATTTCAAAGATGGGGGAATGGGCTCAGAGAAGGGAGGTGGCTAGAAAGAAAAGTTCTCAGCTTTCCCCAAGTTTCCGAAGTTGGAAATCAGCATTTGGAGAGACAGGGGGCTCTGAGGGAGGTGGTGCCATAAGACAGTAAGAGAATACCACTTAGAAGCTATACTCCTGAGCCTCCCTTCCACCCTTGGGCATCCCTAGTGTCTTCCCAACCTCATGCCACCGCCAACCCCTTCCCCAGGCTGATCTCACCATGGCTAGAGCAGAGTGTGGGTGAGAAACCACTTGCCTGGAGCCCCCATTCAATCACAGGATGACTGGAGTATGGGTATTTTTGTGAATCGCTCAGGAGCTGTGGCTGGCAGGATGGAAGCTGGGGGGAGGCTGGGAACAGGTATTCCCACATGCCAAGGATGGCAGCTGCACAGGAAGACCCCAGAGGCTGGACCCTCATCAGCTGCCTGGTCTCTTTCTCTCCACACCATGAGAGAGATGGAGAAATAGAGAAATCACAGACTGGTGGTATAGTGCTTGGGGAGAGGACACTGGGTAAGGGCATGGAGGAGAGAACAGCTGAAGGCGATTAGTAACAATAGGTCACAGTTCCCAAGAACTTCCAATGTGTAACACCTTGGCTCCTTTACTCCTAATAATACCTCTGCTGTCATTGTTACTATATGGATGGGGAAAGGGAGAGCTCAAGTAACTTGCCTAGAGCTTATAATGGGCTGAACATTTGTGTCCCCCCAGAACTCACATGTGGAAGCCTTACCCCCTGAATGCGATGGTGCTAGGAGGTGGGCCTTTGGGGAGTAATTAGGTTTAGATGAGCTCATGAGGCAGGGCTGTTCATGATGGTATTGGTATCCTTAGGAAAAGAGACCAGAGAGCCTGTTTTCTCCACACTCTTGCTCACTCAACACTTCCCTCTGCCCCTACCTCCCCTTCCCCCACCATGTAAGGACACAGCAAGAAGGTGGTCTCCTATAAGCCAGGAAGCATGCTCTTAGCAGACACTGAATCTGACAGTGCCTTGATCTTGGATATCCCAGCCTCCAGAACTGGGGAAAAATATATGTCTATTCTTTAAGCCATCCAGTCTATATTTTTTTAAATAGCAGCCTGGACTGACTAAGATCACATCACAAATAAATTGCCATTTCAGGATTTAACTCCAGGTTTGCACACTCCAGAGTGAGCACACCTTTTGACTGTTCTCTTCACCCTTGGGATTTGGGCCTCTGAGATTTGGGTCCCCGGGGGACAACCTGCTCCTCTGGCAGTCCCTTTGCAGTGACTCCCTGGCTGCTGAGAATCCCAAGAAAGTCTGAGATCCAACCCTCCCTCCATTAAAGGTAACTCCCAAGGGGCCCGTTATGGGCTTCTGAAAGTGCAATTACCAGGTGTGGAGTTGCAGGTGGGTGGGAGTGAGAGTTTGGGTTGCTGGGCAGGGGGAGAGCCTCAAGCACTTTGTCACAGGCCTTAGAGTATGGCTGGTGGGGTGTCTCAGGTACTGTTAAAAATGTGGCTGCTGCAGATAGGGTGGCTGATTCTACAAAAAGGAAAAAAAATGCCCAACTGAGTTTGAATTTCAGACAATGAATACTTTTTAGCATAGGTATGTCATTTTTTAGTTTCCATATATACTGAAAAAGTATTCGTTGTTCATCTGAAATTCAAATCTAACTCAAGCGGCCTGTATTTTATCTGGCAAAGCTAACTGGAGTCAAGTCGCCTGAGCTTCAATACCAGGTCTGCTAAGTACCTAGCTGTGTGACCTTGGGCAAGTTAGTAACTTCTCAGTGCCTCAATTTCCTCATCTGTAAAGGATTGCCGAGGTGTTTAAATGAAGTGATAAAGACTGCAAAGCATGCCACAGCTGTTTTTACTTTTTTTCTTCTTATTTCTCTACAAATTTCCCCTTTGGGTTCCCCCGCAGACGCTCCTCTGGCTCCTTACTTTCCTAATATGTGGCTCCCCCAGGCCATACACTAGAGGGTGGGGTTCAGATTGCAGAGGAGGAGGAGGAAGATGGCCCATTGCCTTTTTACAATGTGCTTATCACCGCTAGGCCTTCTCCTTCACACACTGGACCACCACAAACCTACAAGATGTTCACTATTGTTGTTCTTTTTCAGATGGGGAAATGGTGACTGAGGATGGTGAATGCACTTGCCCCAGTTTTCCCAGCTAACCCAGGCTCATCTGACCATCATAGCCTGGCTCTGCTTTCCCCACCTCTTGCATTCCTCTCATCCAGGCCCCAGGTTCAAGCTTACTGAAGGGAAATCCCTGCTGAGGTTTGGGGGGCATGTGCAGGGAACAGAGCAGCCTGAGACAGGAGGCCTGGGGCCCTCCTGGCTGAGGGGCTCCTCAAATCTAAGCAGAGCACCACCTCTGGGTGTCTGTCCTTCTGCCGCCCTCCCTGGCCCATACCATGCTGATAGCTCTGTCCTGCAGAAAAATGCACTTCTCTTCGATATGCCCAGCTGCACGTCCACTATGCATGCTAATCAACGGCCAGCGTTTGCCAGCAATTTTCTCCAGTTCTGGGTTTATTTATTTTTTATATTTATACCTTGTGTGCAGAGATGGCTGACTTAGAGTGGGAGCAGAGTCTAGAGAAGGGGTCCAGCAGAAATGGGAGGAATGAGGAAGCCAAAAGCTAGAAGCTGGGAGGAAATTCAGGAGTCATCTTTGCCATTTGTCTACCTGCTGACAGACCTGTACCTAGAGGAGAATACCACTAAGGATAACTTGAACCCTCTAGAGTGTTCCTGGAAACCTTGGGAGATGGGCTCACCAAGGGTTTAGCAAAACCCATGTTAAAGAGGAGAAAAATTAAGGCTCTGGGGGTTATTTGATACATGGATTCTTCCAACTCAAATATTTTGACTACAGACAGTAAAGACTGAGGCTTCATCTTGCCTGCCTGCCCCACCTATTGGGAAGAAATTTAGGCCCAGAGACAGCAAGGCACCTGGCCAAGGTCACACAGTGAATATGAAGCAGAACCAGGACCAACACCTGGGTCTGCTAACTGCCACCTCTCATGATTGCATCCCTTCAGAAGTTGCCTGGGAAGCAAGGTCTCCCCCCATCCACCATGTTTAGGCAGCCTGAGTGCTCTTCCCAGACAGCCCTCCACAAGTTCATGGAAATTGACTTGACTACTTACACCTCAAGTTCTTTCTAACTTACCCCTTTCCCTCTGCTTCTCTCTTTAAAGACAAAGGCTCCTCCTGCTCTGCCATCATACCAGGGCTTGGTACATAGTAATGCTCAGTAAACATTCATCCTATGAATATACAGATTAATAGGGCAACTTGGCAACATCCTGTAAGGGTGAAGATGAGTACACACCCTCAGACCCAACAAAACTCCAGAGACATGCACACACGTGTTCACTGGGAGATATGTGCAAAGATGTTCATAATAGTGCTCTGTTAGGATAAGATGTGCAAAACTACCTTAATGTTCATGATTAGGAGAACAGATAAATAAGTTGTAACATATTTAGATAATGGAATACCCTGTAGCAATGAAAATGATTGAGCTGTGACTACATGGGTTAGTACGGACACATCTCAGGCATGATGAAGAATGATACAGCAAGTCTTTGAGTATGCACAGTGAACCATTAGTGCAAAGCTTTGCACACATCAAAATCAGGAGAGTGGCAACCTTGGGTCAGGTTAAGAAGGAGATTAGGATCTGAGTGTACACAGAAAGTGCCAACTATATCTGTGATGTCTTATGTCTGAAGCTGAATGATGGGTAATGGGTTTGTTGTGCTATCCTTAAGACCTTTTTGTACATCTGAAGTGTTCCATTACAAAACCAACCAATGGACAGAAGAAATAGATGGATAGATGAATGAATGGATGGATGCTGCTTTCCCTCAGTCAGAGGACTGATTTTCCTGCTTTTCCTTTGTTTTGTGTGTGTGGCTCTCTCTGGGACTCATGTGAGCTTTGGAGGCCAGCTAACCTTGGCTGGATTCTTGGCTCTGTCCCTTGCCGCCTTGTGACCTGGGGAAGCTATTACTTCCCTGCCCTACCCACCTCAGGAAGCTATTTGTGAGCATTCACTAAGATGATGGGATCTTTTGGAGTTTATGTAGTCCAACCTCCCACTTTACAAATGGCAAAAGTGAGGCCCAAATGAAAACCTCAGCCCCTACCATGGGAGCTAAGGAGATAATTGCTCCTTACCCCACCATGGATCAGACAGGGCCAGGGAAGGAGGCAACTCAGGACTTCAAGAGAGCAGCTCTAGTGAGGGAGGGAGAGGCAGTGCAGTACTGAGACCGGGTCTTGCCTGAAGGCTCAGGCCCTACTTAGAACCTCTGTTAGGTAGAGATCTGTTCTGATCAGGAAGGATCCCTGGATCAACCTCTATTACTTGTGTCAAGAGTGGCCTGTCCTGCCCTGATCGGATTGACTCAGTGGGTTGGATGTGTCCCACAAAGCAAAAGACCACTGGTTTGATTCTCAGTCAGGGCATGTGCCTAGGTTGGGGTCTGGTCCCCAGCTGGGACACAGGAGAGGCAACTGATCCATGTTTCTTTCCTCTCTTTCTCCTTCCCTTCTTCTCTCTCTAAAACAAACAAACAAACAAAAAAGAGTGGCCTGCCCCAAGATGAGGAGCAGAACAGAGACCTGTGTGTGAGGATGAGAAAGTGTAGAGGAGTTGTTTCATGAGGAAAAATTTAGATTTAATCAGATTTTCTGACAAAGGACACAAGAGAAAGGACAGGCTGCCTTGAGAAAGAAGGAAGCAAACCATCTGGCCTCTTCTACCCTGAGACTCAGTGACACTGATTGTCAGAATTTGTTGAAAAGTCTGAGGTGGGCAAAATGAAAGCTGATTATTCAGAAGGCAATTATCTGGATGTAAAGAAACAAGGAATCATGGTCCACCCCAGAATAGAGCAAGAAAGAAAGCCTGTATGGGACACTGTGGCATTCTGCTAGACACCAAAAAAAGCTTGGTTCTCCTCCCAGCCACTAAGCTCCAGTAGTATTTTTACCATACCCATTTTCCAGATGAGGAGACTGAGGCCCAGAGAGGCCCCATGAAGCAAAAGATCTAAATTCAAAGCCTGGGCTTTTTGCACCCCATGTTCACTTCATGGCACCTTGGTCCTCTCTCCTCCCTGCCTGGTCCTGGTGGAACAATGGTGGTCTATGCAGTCAGTTATTCCCAAGAGAGGTGGTCAGAGAGGTAGGTGGAGGTAGCTTCTGCAGCCCAGCTACTGACCTCTGTGGTTCTGGGGCCCCAGGCGGGGTGCTCCTCAGGGCGGGTGGTGGGGCTTTGGAACTGGCGACTGCTGCAAGCCCAGGGCTCCTGTGGAGAAACCCTTCAACAGCAGCCCTTGTCCCCACTCTAATTATACAAACAATTTTTCTCAGCTTCTCCAAATAAACAGTGTGCAGTCTGCGGGCCATGGCATGCTGGGAAATCTGAAATGAGAAGCCGCTGCTAATGGGCTCCTTAGCTGCAGGGCTAAACAGATTGCTTAAAAGACTGGGCCTGACCAGCCTCTTCCACACTGCACTGTGCACCCCACTCCACCCGTCTCTGGGCCCCCATGCCCTGCTCATGCCCTCCTGCCTGCAGCCCCCATGTGACAGAATATTAGCTGGGCTGTATGAGAGCCACATTTCTGAGTCCTGTACACAAGGCTCCTGCAGACAGTGTTTTAAGGCAGTGGTTGTATACATAGGGATGTGGGTACACATGTGTGCAAGGATAGGACTGTGTGTGTGCACAGGAGTGTGTATGTGCAGGGAGAGGTGTGTGCATGTCTACAAGCAGTGTTCTTTCTCAGGGTGCAGTGGGGTTGCTGGGGGCTTGGGGGACACAAGTTCACAGTGGGGTAAGCACACAGAGAGGTGTATATATCAGAGGATAGGGAACTGAATGTGGGGGTCGTGAGCAGGTGGCTATAAAAGGCCCCCTCCCCCAACTCTGTAGGGGTTATTAGGCACTTTCACAGGCCTGTAATTTAGGGTTCTGGCTTTGTCTGAGGTCAGGTAACCTGCCCAAGGTCACACAGCTGAAAACTGGAATGCAGTTGCCTGACTCACAGAGTTGTTTACTTGACATCATTTGCTACTCTGAAAGGTAGCTTCTTACTGTCAGAGGGCCTCTCCTCCCAGTCTGTCCACTCTCTGAGGGAAGGGTCCATTTTGTTTATCTCTGCATAGCACAGTGTTTAAGTTCGTGGGCTCTGGAGCCAAGCTGCCAAGTTTAAACCCATCTCTGTTCCTTACTCTATGATCTTGGGCAAGTTGTTTAACCAGTTTGGGCCTCACTTTTCTCACCTGGAAAATGGGGACGTTAATAGTACCAACTTTCTTAGGTTGTTGCGAGCTTTAATGAATTCTTCCATGGGAAACACACAAAACAGTGCCTGGCATGTAGTAAGTACTCATGTATGCATGTAGTAAGAGACAGTAACCTGCCTATTTCTACTAGGACTTTCCCTTATTTGGCCAATCACAGTGCTTGGGGACTAGAGATGTATAATATGCAATTTTCAAGGCAAATGATAATCTCACATATGTGATGTTACTGGCAAGCTAATGTGTCATGAAATTCCTTCTCCAGGTGACACTTTGGTCATTAATAAGGTCTTTCACTACTTAGTGCTTCCACAAGCCCCTGGAAATTCTGTCCCCATCTGATGTGTGTGTGCGTGTGCGTGTGTGTGTGTGTGTGTGTGTTGGGGAGAGGGACAGGAGTCGGTGTGGATTTGATGGGCCTTCTGGGCCTCTTAGGCTTGGCTGTCTGTGTCCTCTGGGTCCTCATTCAGGGATCACCCTGTTCATCCCTGGCCAACAGCATCCCCTCTCCTCAGCTCATGCCCCTGGTCTCCAAGCCCTTCACCCTTGTACCCCCACCACGCCACCAGCCCTATCATCATCCCCCCTTTCAGCTCTCACTATAATCATCAGAGAAATTCTCCCTTCAGGATGAACTTTCCATCCTCTCCCCCTTGAAGGAGACTATTTGAGGAGAGCTTATTTAAACCCATTCAGATGGTTTTGAGTTACCAGAGGGAACTGAAGAGGGAGAAATTGGAAAGGGAGAAAGACAACAAAGCCAGTGAGAGCCAGCTTGAGAGAGTGCACAAAGAATAAAAAATCAAGAATTAAGAGAGAATGAGACATCCTTTTCTGCTTTTCCCCAAGAACACTGTGAGACAGAAAATTGCCAGTGACCTGGCCATACAAGTTTTTAATGTTCTTTGTGAGTGGAGAGGATGACAAGAGCTACAGGAATAAGCACCACACTGGGGCCTTTGGGAGGCTGCCCAGGAGGCCTGGGTTTTGGCCAAGTTTTGCCTTGAACTCATTGTGCGACCTTGGGTGAGTCTCTTCCCCCCTCCTTTGAGCCTCGACTTCCTAGCTTAGAATGTAGGAGGTTGCTGAGGCTGGGGAATGGGGAATGAGCTCAATGAGGGCCTGTGAGGCAAGTCCTATTGTATTATTAGTGTCCCCATTTTAAGGATGAGGAAACTGAGAAACAGAAAAGTAAGTTACTCACCTTCACCCAGCTGAAGTAATAGAATTTGAAGCCAAGGAAATCTGGCTCCAGAGGCTGCCCACTTAAGGGCTATACCACCTCCCACTCTGCTAGAATGATCTTTAAAAATCCTTCTAGCTATATGACCTTGGACCAGTAACTTCCCCTGTCTGGGCCTCAGTCTACCTATGTGCAAGGTCTGCTTCATTAACCTTTTACTTCATAGTGTTGTGGTGAGGAGCTCACTGCCAGCTAGATGGCCAAGCAGAAAGTGAACACTGGAGCTAGAGACAGATTTGCTGAGCACTGCCTCTGGGTCCAGAGTTGCTCTAAAGGCCTCAGTGCTTTACTTGTGTTATATCTTTTAATCCTCTCACCCCTTCTAAACCTGTGTAACTAAGGCACAAAGAAAATAAGTAACTTCCCCATGGTCACCATGGGGAAGGGTGGAGCTGAGGCTCCCAATCCTTCCCCTGAAGGGGCATGCTTCTAATATACTGGACAGCCTGAGGTGCTGGTTCCTAGCCCCATCTGTCCATTAGAATCAACTGGGGAGTTTTTAAGATTTTGGTCCTGGCCCTACCTCCAAACAATTCAATCAGAATCTCTGGGGATGGACACTGAGATTTTTATAAATCTCCCTAAGTAAGTCTAATGCGCAGCCAGGGTGGCCAAAGGTACAAGGATACAAGTATTATTAGTGATGGTGTAAAGGACAAAAATCCAGGCTGGGGTCAGGGCAAAGGGGAGGTAGTGGGCTGAATGGGCTTGGAGGGTTGGCATCCCATAATATGCCAGAGTTGGAGGAAAGCCCTTGAAACCAAACAGCCTGTTTTATAAGGTGGACCCTGAGGCCCATATAGGAGAAAGCTTCCAGCCAGGGGGACAGAGGGACACATCTAGAATTTCATTCTCTCCCTGGCTCTTAAGACAGAACACTTTCTGCTGCCCAGAAAAGGTGGGATCCACCCTTTACAGATCTCTTTCCACTCATTTTGTGGGTGAGAAAACTGAGGCTCATAGGGGTGGGCCAGCTGCCCAAGAGCACGCAGATAATAAGCATCAGATCCAGAACTCCAGGGCTGTCTTGGTTGGCTCCCTACCCTGTGCCTGCTCCTACTGTTACAGGGTGCAGCCAAGAGGGGGGGACCCCAAATGGACATTTAAAATGGGGCCCAGAACTCAAGGTGTCCAGAGACTCTAGGATGTTTTTTTTTACCTCTTCCCCCCCCACCACAGGTGTGAGTTGGGGGAAGGGGCACACAGAGCAAGAACGTGCAGGGCAGCTTTGCAGCTAATCCATGGCATGGTTATTTAACATACCTATAGCCTTGGGCTGGTTGCCTGAATATGCTAAATAGCTATGGCCATGCTCTGGGCTAGGGGGATGGAAAGGAACACCTCCCTGA
>PVIA01006077.1:0-103434 GCA_004024845.1 Tonatia bakeri | reverse complement strand
CATTTAGAATGGAAGGGCAGATAAAGTGCTTCTCAGACAAGGCCAAGTTAAAAGAGTTCATCATCACCAAGCCCTTACTATATGAAATGTTAAAGGGACTTACCTAAGAAAAAGAAGATTAAAAATATGAACAGTAAAAAAAAAAGTCATCAAATGGAGGGTTAGCAACAGGGAAGTAGGAGGAGGAAGGAGGGGGAAAGGATATAGAGAATAAGTAGCATAGACAGTAGGTAGAAAATAGACAGGGGGAGAGTAAGGATAGTATGGGACATGTAGACACTAAAGAACTTATGACACATGGACATGAACTAAAGGGGGGAATGAGGGTGGGAGGGGATGGGCAGGGTGGTGGGGAGTGAAGTGAAGGGGGAAAATGGGCCAACTGTAATAGCATAATCAATAAAATAAATAAAAAAAGAAGATCAGATGAGATTATGTCAATTAAATCACTTAGGCCCATGTCTAACAATCAATGCCCAATAAACTACTGCTACTAAAAAAAAAAAGAATATTTGAGTCCTAAAGTAATGAGAGAGTTACCAAAGTCCTGGGTGGAAGTCACACATGAGATTCAATTGAGCACCTACTGTGTATGAGTTTACCGCTCACTATGTACTAAGGCTCTAGGTGTTGTAGGTAGAAATTAGGCTGTTCCCCATGATCACAAGGAAAGCATTCCAAGGACCCACACACAGGTGATTGTTGGTATGGTGTGGTTTAGATTTTCTGTTGTTTAAGCTACCATGGCTGTGAAAATAGAAGCTGTGCCCTGGGTTTCCAATGTCCCATCTTCCTCTGATCCACATGGAAAAAGTCAGCATGGCCAAGACAAAAGCCTGTGTCCCAAACTTTTGCTTCATATTAAAACTTAGTCCTTTGGAGCCTGCAGACAGCTGCTAAGTGGTCTCAATCCCCAACCAGGTAGCTTAGCTTGTTCTGGGCAGAGTATGTGTGGCTGCTGGCCAGGTGGAGGGTAAGGCCACATGGCTATAGAGAGAGAACACATGAGCACACAGGATGAGCATGTTACTGGGGGGTATGCAGAGAGAGAGAGACTGATTCTTTGTTCCCCTGGGATTGTATTAGCTTGGATGTAAGATGGACCAGGTGCTTTTTCAAAATGGCCAATCAATTTCCCAGGCTTTTGTGGGCTTTGAATGGGCAACACCCCCCCCCCCGCCCCGTGGTTAGGCTGACAAGCTCTATGGTTCAGCACATCCCCCTGTGCCCCCCAACAATTCAATACAGGAGGGGGAAGGGAGAAGTGTTAATCCCCTTGGCAGAGCAATGGTGTAATCCCCTCGGGTGTGAAACTGTAGCTTCCTGGCTGAGCAAGTGGGTTTATGTTCCCCAGTTTAAGTTCAGTGTATAGTCCCCTTTGCTCCCCTTTTCCAGCTAAATATCTGCAATAATATTGGCAGTCTTGGGCCCTGCCTACCTTCTTGGAGCTTGCAGTGCCTGTGGAAGACACAGAAATCAAGTAATTACATTACCTATTCCTCCTCATCACCACCATCATCATTATACTGATAATGGTAGTAATAGTTAACTCTTATATTGTGATTATCTATTTTGTTCTAGGCATGGCGGTATGGGGATATAGATGATCTCCTATAGAGACACTCACCATCTAGAAATAACAATACAAATAATAAGTGAAATTTATACAGTGCTTGTTATGTACCATGCATTCATTGTTCTAAGCACCTTATATCTACTAACTCATTTAAGCCTCACAGAGGCCCCAAGAGGTAGGCACCATTACCATTCCCATTTTTACAAACAAGGATACTGAGGATCAGAGAGGCCAAGTCAGTTGCTCAAGGTCACACAGCCAGTATCAAAGGAGCTATTATGAGTAACCAGGGAATTCCCCTGTTTCTGTTGTCTTTGTTGTTGTTGACCTAGGTTGCTTAGGAAGTGCTACATCAACTCCTACTGCTGTTTAGATCCTGTCTGCTGATAGTGGTGATAAACAATGCTGTAGGAGACCTGTATGTGCCCAGAACACTGCTGAATTTTCTTATTCATTTTGAATGTGATTGAATAGCTTTGAACCTGAGTCAGTGAAGTCCTTCCTCTAGAGTGGCGTTGCAGTAACTGATCTTGGCAGGGAAGTCATAGCTATAAGAATTTTTCTTTGTTCTAAATTAGGTTCTCACACTGGCTAGTCTAATGGCTATGTTTCCAAATGCCATGCTTCTCCCTCAGGAATGGCTGAGTGCATGACAATGTAAATATCATCATGTTTTATCTAATGCTCAAAATAATTAAAATCAACAAATTCTTATTGGATGCCAACACTATTTTTGGTATTGGGGCTACTGCAGTGAGTGAAACAGCTTAACCCCTTGCTTTCGTGTCCATATGAAGTGGTAGAAAGAGACGGACAATAAAGAACATTAGTAAGTAAAAAATGTCATTTGGTGATAAATGCTACTAGAAAAAAAAAGAAAGCATAGAAAGAGAATAGTGAGAGCTGGGCATGGGTGCAAATTTAAGTAGGGTAGATGAGGTAGTCCTCACTGAGAAAGTGACTCATGAGCAATGATCTGAAGGAAGTAAAGGTATTCCTATAGACTAGCTGGAGGCCCTTGTATACACAAGTCCTTGGGCCTTAGCCTGGCTTGCCAGTGTCTAGGAGGTGGATCTCTGTTTGTAGACTTTGTCTGTTTGGCAGCTGTTGGCTGGGGCTTAGCATAAGCAGTTCACATGAAGGACACCCACTCCCCCAACCCCCCCCCCCACTCTGCCAGGGCTTGGGAAGCTTCTGTGCTGAAATGATGTCACCCTCATGCCCCTCCTGAAACCAAAGGAGCAGGTGGACCACTACAAGAATCTCCTCAAAGTCTCAAAGAAGCAACCCTCCTCCACAGAATGTTATCAGTTCCCTGCTGAGAATCTCAGCTGATGTCTGTCCTTCTGGGTTTGTATTTTGAGTGTGAAGGCAGCCCTAACATAGACTCTCCTTCCCCCTCCAACTCCTAGCAACTTGTGCTCTTCAGAGTCCCCTTTGTGGTGAAGGTTTCGACATTTATACTAAAGAGATGCTTCCAAAGCCCTGGATGTGTGTGTGCACATGTACATATATTTGTGCATTAGAAAGGGAGCTCTATCTCAGACCTTCACATTGAATCAATTCATGTCTTTTGCTTTGAGCACAGAGCTAATGAGGTCATAGTCATGGGTTCCAGTTTCTTTCATTCATTCAATACCATAACATGGGGCTACAAGCCTGATTCTAGCATCAGATTGACTTAAACTTGAGTACAGTAGTCCCCCCCCCAATCTGCAGGGGATATGTTCCAAAATCTCTAGAGGATGTCTGAAACCACAAATAGCACTGAACTCTATGTGTAGTACATATTTTTTTGTACATATATACCCATAATAAAGTTTGATTTATAAATTGGCACAGGAAGAAATTAACAACAATAGGTAATAAAATAGAACAACTGTAACAATATACTGTAATAAAAATTTATGGGTCCCTGGCTGGTGTAGCTCAGTGGATTGAGTGTCTGCCTGAGAGCCAAAGGGTCACTGGTTCGATTCCCAGTCAGGGCACATGCCTGGGTTGCAGGCCAGATCCCCAGTGGGGAGTGCATGAGAGGCAACCACACATTGACGTTTTTCTCCCTTTCTTTCTCCCTCCCTTCCCTTCTTTCTAAATAAATAAATAAAATCTTTTTTTTTAAGTATGTGACTGTGCTCTCTCTATCTGATAACTGATGTGGCTACTAAGTGACTAATGGGTTGGTATCGTATGCAGCACAGATATGCTGGACAAAGGGATGATTCATGTCTTGGGCGAGATGGAGCTGGACAGTGCAAGATTTCATCATGGTACTCACAACAGCATAAACTTTAAAACTTATGGATTGTTTATTTCTGGAATTTTCCATTTAATATTTTTGGACTGTGGTTGACCATGGGTAACTGAAACTGTTTAAAGCAAAACCGCAGACAAGAAGGACAATAGTAGCAGTCCATTCATATACTTGTTCTATGACCTGAGACAAGTCACGATTAAACTGACTATGCATTTTCTGTAAAATGAAGCTTAAAAGCAACTCTTTATGGGGTTATCAAGATTAAATGAGATAGTTCTTAAAAGGTACCTAGAATGGAGCCTGGCACATAACAAGTTTCATAAATGGCAGCTGTTATTCCTATTAATTAGCAAGGACATGCAGAGCAAGTTCTGTGTGGTAGGCAGTGTGCTGGCTATGGGAGAATTAGGAGGAAGAATTCAGAGATGAGTCAGACGAAGGCCAATTTAGCTCCATTTCTCACCCAGGCCCCAGTCTAGCCACCTCATCCACGAGACCTTGCAGTTGGGTGTGCAAGCCCCTGGTGTGGGTCCCACAGAGTCCAGGCCAGAGAGTGTCAATGGTTCAGTGCACCACCCATGACTCCATCTTGCCCACTCCCACCACTCCTGAAGCCATAACTGTGAGTCCAAGGCCATAAGCAGAGTGGGGCATACATTTCCCTCTGCGCATGGGACAGCGGGTGGGGCACCAGAGCTGTGCAGACTGTAGCTAGGTTACTGTTTTACTATTTCCCCACCTCAGCCTCTTAGTCACTGGCAATTCATCATCACTTTCTACCTTTTCTTGGGAAGTGGCTTGCTCTCCTTGTCAGAGACTCTTCCTATTATCTTGTGCTCTTTTCTTTTTGCCACCTGCTCACTCCTTGATTTCACACTCTCCAATTCCTGGTTTAAGTCACTATTAGCTTCAGTGGTCAGTGGATCCCTCATCGATATCTTACTGCACCACGGGGTATGATTAGCACATTGTTGGATGTTGTTGGGAAGAAGAGAAGGGAAGGGAGAGGGAGAGGGAGGGGAAAGAAGAAGGAAACAAAGGATTTGGTCTCTGCCATGGCTGATGGAGTGTATCATCTCCTGCAGGAGGGAGGGAGGAAACCCAGGTGCATTCAGTACGTAAACCAGTGTGAAATTATGCAGCCTGTACTTTATGACTTGAAAGAAAATGGGAAGAACAGTGAGAACCACAGTGGAGGAAGTGAGACTGGGGCTGGACTTTAAAGGAGAGGAAGGATTAGGATGGGGCGGGCAGACTAAAGTTTCACCAGGTGGGATGCAATCAGCTGTCTGAGAGCTGGTAGCAGGGACCAGTAAATGGTGATGAGTGAAGAAGATATGAGTCAGGCTGAGACAAAAGGTAAAGCATCCAGGTGGGGGCCATAGGTGGCAGCAGAAGAAAGGCACAGAGGGACCTTTTGCTAGATGGTTGCAGACGCCATGTGGGCAGGGCTTTTTCTCCAAACCTAATTATGTTCTCCTTTTACCCTTCATTTTCTGCACCACCCCTCTTACTCTCTCCCTTCTTGGGGTTTCTTTGTGGTCCCCCTTACTTTCTTTTAAGTCTCAGTTATTTCATCTGCAAAATAAGATTGCTCATACTGGAGGCCGGTGGTGTCATCACTCCTGCTTTGCATTCCAGTTCTGCAATCTGATTCAATAAGAACTGCTGCCTAAGGGCTGCTCTCCCCAGCCTTGGCCTTGTCCACTCCTGCAGATGTTTGACCCAGAGGGGAGGTGCGAGGGGCCAGGCTTTGGGTGCTCTGCTCCTGTTTGCTGGGGTTGGTTTTACTTCTCACCCAGACTGCAGACAAATGAGAATGCCAAGTCTAGAAGTTGCTTTTCTTCCGGAATCATATGGCTTCCTCTCACCACCAGTCTCTTTAAGATGATATGGAAGCCAGAAGAGAAGATCTTTGATGTTCAATTGAGAAATCCATCAGATGGGATCAAGCCCGGAAATGCTGGAGCAAAGGGCTCCGTCCGTGGTAGCTCATTGGTAGGGGTGCTGCCTGGACTTTTTTTTTTTTTATGGTAAACGTCCTCTGATATAAACACAGGCAGGGAAAGGAATAACAACATTCAGTCCCCAAACAAACAAAACAGGAACAGGATTTGCCTTGCACGGGGGATGACTCTTGTTGCAATGATGCAGCTCAAGGGGCCTTCACTGTGGAATTTCCGGCCTTGAACATGATGGATTTTCCATTCTTGTTGCCAAATGAACATGCACCTTAGAGCTTAGTGGATGACAGCAGGACTCAGCAAGCTCCTCTGGAAATGGGCAACCCTGTCTCAGCTGGGACTGAGGGGCACACCTCCCTTCTTGAGTCAGGTCTGGGCTGAGTGCTGCAACTGTACCCATCAAAGTACCACAAAGCCCATTGCCCCCAGGTGCCTGAAAACTTAGCTTGAAACCTCTCTCATTCTGCATGTGATCTTGGACTACTGCCCTTCATGTACCAAACACTCCATCTACAACGGACTTATCTGTGCTTTTCATGAGGGTGGCATGCTTTCTTGCATCACTCACTCTCTGCTTATTCTGTTTGTTGGAGCACTCTGCCCCCAACCCCACACCGTTTTTGCCCATCCAAGAGACAGTATGTATAGTGGTTATGAGCATAAACTCTGTCTATGTTTAATTCCAGGTTCCATTGCTTACCAGCTATGTGGTCTTACGCAAGTCAGGGAACCTCTCTTTGCCTCTACTTCCATACCTGTTAAATACAGTTGATAAAAGCATTACTTCACAGGATTGTGGTTAGCCCTAAATGAGTTATTATTTGTAGTACACTTAGAAGAGTATCTGGTACATAGTAAGCATTATATAAAGTATTAGGAATTACTATCCAAAACCTACCACCTTTCAAACTTCTGGTCAAATGTCACATCCTCCATGAAGTCGTCCTGATCCACCTTAGTGGAAATGCTCTGTCCTTCCTCTAACTTCCCATAACCTTTCAGCTGGATCTGTTCTGGGGAGTTAAATACTTGGTGCCTTAACAATCTATACACAGGCATCAGCTACCTGAAGGCTAGGGCCCCTTGTGACACTTCCACAGGACCTTACATCCAGTAGGTGCTCAATAGATCCTTGGTGAATGATTGAATGGAGTTGAGAAGTGGGGATAACAGGACCCAGGGGGAGAACAGAGCTGCTCTTCAGGCATGGCTGGCCTCCCACAAGAAGGTGAGGGATCCATCACCGGCAAATTATGTGTAAAACAGTTGGGGCTGGCTCACATGGATCTCCTGCTACTGCTTGATCAGGGCTTTCTCATTAGCATAGACAAGCCTGTGACACAAGTCCACAGGGGACAGTGTGGAGGGATGCACCAAGCAGCCTCCACCATGTTGTCCTCTGACATATCCTGGACTGCTCTGGGCTGCCCTATGCCCACTGTAATCCTGGAATTCTCAGTGTACAAGAGTGTGGCCAGATCAATCAGAAATGCAGAGCCAAACCCTACACATATTCTTTCCTTGAAATGCACCTTATTGCTTCCCTTCCCATACAGTCGACCCAGTTCCTGCTGACCTTTGTCCTCCAGAGGCTGCCTACTTTGCTTCCCTCCTTTTGTTCTTGGCCAGGGACTATGGACACATCCAACACCATCTTGAATCAGGCCCATGTCTATTGAAACTGAACTGGAGCCTTACCAGTTCAGTTTGAGCTGTTGAGCTGTTTTGTTGGTGGTCCCAAGTTCCCACATATACCTTTAATTACTCTACTCTTTGATTTTGTTCTTTGCCTGTGCCATTTCTTGCTGAAATGATTTCTCTGTGGGTGTTTTTTGTCTACTTTACAGCACCTAGTGCTGTGGGAGTGGAGGTTGGCCTTGCACATAGTAAAGGCTTTCTTAATCCTTTTTGGTTCAATTGCTGAATTAAGGGGTGGGAGGAGAGAAACAAAACTGCAGTCATTCTGATCATATTCTTAACTTTTAAAATTCTGATCATACTAGTGTATGCTGCAGTTACCAGGGTACCACATGCCCCTTCAGATCTAAATGACATTGTTTTGTGTTCCTCTCCACCTCTGTGTCATGACTCATGTGAGTCAAGAACCATGTCCAAGGTATTTGTTAATTTCTTGGGGTGGAGGAATTGGGAAGATTCAGATTCTCATGGCCTCCTGTGCCACCCAGTATTCGCAGCTTTGGGTATGACCTCTCCTTTCACCACATTGACTGAGGCATGAAAGCTAGAACCTTCCTCAGTTCCCTGAGAGTAGAGTTGAGTCCTGGGTAGGGGGTCACATCACACACAGCTCACAGACTTCCTCCATCTCTCTAGCTCCTCTATCCCTCTGCCCCTCTTCTCCTTACCCTTTCCCTCCAGGATTTTTAAAGTTGCTCTAAACTTTCACCCCTCCCCCAAACCTTGGTACCTATTAAGGATAGAAGGTCAGTGATAGGTATCATCACTTTCTACCCTCAAGAACTTAGCTAAGAATTTTTACCGAGATAGGTAGTTCTTATTCTGTGCACTCTTATCATTAGCAATAAATTTTTTCCACCTCATTGCATAAGCAAGCTCCTTCCCCCCTCTGGGCCTCAGTTTTATGATCTGTAAAATGGACTAGAATCACTAGCTCAGCCCAATAGAAATATAATTCAAGCTATATATGTAATTTTAAAATCTCTAATAACCACATGAAAAAATAAACTGGTACAATTAGTTCTTTCTTACCCTCTTGGGTAGTGATGGAGGAGCTACTAAAGAAAATTTTAACAACATGATTGAGGTGTAACTGGCATAACGAACTGCACATATTTAAGGTGTACAGTTTAAGTTTTGACATATTTACACACCTGTGAGACCATCTGCACAATTGAGATAGTGAACATATCCATCTCCCCCCAAATGTCCTTGTCTCCCTTTTAAGTATATTTGTTTAATAGTATATTTTATTTAACAAAGTATAAGAAAAATATTGTCATTTCTACATGTATTAAACATGAAAATTATTAATGAGTTATTTAACATTGTTTATACTAAAAGTTTTCAGATTCCATTGTGTTTTACACTGATGGTGTATCTTGTTTTGGACCAGATACATTCCAAGTGTTCCATAGTGACATGTGGCTGCTGGTGACTGTTTTGGACGACAGAAATCCTCATGATCTCTCAGCACCCTTCACTCTTTCACTGAAGGGCTCCCTCTGTCTGTACCTCTTCCATGTATCTCTTGAAGTAGGTCCTCATCTTTCATCTTCAGACTCTATAGTGCTCCTGTCCCTGAATCCTATCAGCTGGCCACGTCTGAATGGACTCCAGGTTTGTGGTATATACCTAGGGGGTGGAGAGAAGGCTGCTTTCCAACATTCAAGGTGGCCTGAACCAAGCTGTTGCTGCTGTGTGCACAGGCCTGGTGCTGGCCCCTGATGCAGCCTGCCAACTGAGCCCACAATCACCCGCAGCCCAGCTGAGACATCCAGGGGAGGGCCACATATTTGAACCCCTCTTAGGCAATCGAATTCCAGAAAAGGCTCTGGATGGGATGATTTCTGTCAGCAACAGAGCTAGGGCACAGTGGCTATGAGATGTGTTGCTAATAAAGTACTGAAGTTCACAAATGAGTGACTTTTTATAAATGATGTTGGATTCAGAATTATTCCCATTATAAATAAGAGTGGAGTGAGAGTTCCCCCTAAACAAGGTTACTTTCACTCCAAGAGGCCTTCTTAAATGGGAGAGGAAGGGCAGGGTTGTAACCTTTGTGCTTGGAATTGCACATGACTCCTCACCTGTCTTCCCTATGTGGAACCGTTGAGCAATCATTAAGGATCAGTAACAGGTGTGGCCATGATAACTACAAATTTGCAGTGGGAGTTATCACAACTGGAGTATATCAATGGGAGCATGCTTGGAGTGTGTTGCAGTGAAAAAAGATTGAGAAGTCCCAGAACAGGGTACTAAGATGAGATAGGCTGTCCAGAGTGAGAGGCCTCTGGGTGCAGGTGCTGTTCACTGGGGCACTGATGAAAGGCATGAGGGCTGAGCAGTGGTCAGCAGGACCTTGCTGAGGTGGGACCCAATGAAAGGGCAATAGAGCAAGCCCATTTTCCAGACCCCAAAGCCCTCAGAACCAGCCCTTCTTTGGACAAAGGAAGCATAAGTCTGTGATCAGGTAAGGTGAGAGCTATAGACAATCACCATAAAGTAGCCCAGAGTTCTTTTAAGCTCAAGGGGCACCCTGCTGTGGTTTGAGGGAGCTGCCTGACTTCCTCAGGGATAGGGAAGGAGGCTAGGAATGCAAGAGGGCCATTTGACCATTTGGCCATTTGGGGCCAGAGGGAAGCTGCAGCTTTTGCTTTTGCAGCTGCAGCGGCAGTGAAGAAGCGGGAGGGCATCCTGACGCAGGAAATGCCTATCAGTGTCATCCCCAGCTGCTTCCGGCTTCCTCCTTCAAGGATCCCGCTGGCTCCTCTATATCCACGCCAACCCCTCTCTCCTGCCCTAAGTTCTGGAAGGCAGCTGTGCACCTCCTCAGGGCCCACGTCACAGGTCCCAGGTCCACTGAGGGACCGTCAGCTCCCCATTGTTCTCAGGGCTTCTCCGGCATTCCTTTCACTCATGAAGGGAAATGCCTGAAGCTTCACCCCCAACTTATCAGAGATGCTTGTCCCCTCAAGGGACACAGCTTGAGTGGGTCTGGCTAGGCCACATCATAAATACACCTACTGGAAGCCAAAGACTGAATCTGAGGGATTAACTAGGCCTGTGCTTCATGGACTCACCCTAAAGACCCCAGAAGGGCATCTTTCCCCTCTCCCTTCTGAGCATATGCTGTTACCCCACAGTTACACACACAGCCACACACTCTATTCCCAATCCTACTCGTTTCCACACAGGCAGTTTTACACATGCCCTCATATGTACACTCCAACCCGACCCATTCTCCTAGGGAAGATATCACGTGTGGCAGTGGCAGAAGCTATTGTACTTTTGCTGTGGGCATGGACTATGAGTCTTCCAGAAAGCCTTCCCTGACAACAGGCAAAACTTACTGGGTGGAAGCAGTCCCTACCCCTACCCCCCACCTACTATGTGCCAGGCTCTCCTGGAGTTTACATTCTCGTGTGGAGAGAGGAGGACGACTAAATAAACAAGTAAAATGTATATTATGATGCACTGTGACAAGTTCTATGGAGAAAAAATAAAGGACAAAGGAGGAAGAGTGACTAAGGAGAGGGTTTGCGATTTTAAATATGGCAGGTAGGGAAAATTTTACTGAGAAGCTGGCATTTAAGCAAATACTAAAGGATATGAAACAGAATTTCATGTTGATATCCAGGAGAACATTTTAAAACAAGGGAGTAGCAAGTACAAGGGCCCTGTGGTCAGAATGTGCCTGAAATGAGCAAGGAATAACAAGGAAGCCAGTATATTTGGAGTGGAGAACTCAAAGGAGAAGCAGTAGGAGGTGAGACTAGTGACATAAAAGAGGCCACATGCTACAGGACCATATTTGCCATTGTAATGAGGGAGATGGGAGCTCTTAGAGGGTTCTGAGCAGAGTCCTGACATGATCTGACTTAGATTGTAAAGGATTATTCCAGATGCTGTGTTGATAACAGACTGTAGGGGCAATAATGGCAGACACAAGGAGAGCAATTAGGAGCCTCTTGAAATAATCCAGGTGAGAAGTGGTGGTGTCTTAAGCCACAGTGCTAATAGTGAGACCTGGGAAGAATCTAGATATATTCTAGAGGTAGAGTCGACAGGATTTGTCAATGGATTAGATGGGGGCAGGGGATCATGTGAAAGAAAGAAAATCAAGGGTGACTCAAAAGGTTCCCACCTGAGCCACTTTGTAGTTATCATTTACTGCCATTTATTGCTGGAGAGTAGAGAATCAGGTTTTTACTGGATTGGGCTAGAGCACCAGACACTCAGTTATGGCCATATTAGGTTTGAGAAGATTATCTTACATGCAGATGGAGAGGTGAGTGAGCAGCTGGGTACATGAGTCTGGAACTCAGGAGAGAGACCTATACCTTTCCCATGCATGTCTTTATGCTTTTAGTGCATTGTGTCTATAAACAATTTCTAGAATTGCCTTATGAGTGTTTAAATTTTATATAAATAATACCATGCCCAGGTGATTGCTGGGAGAAGGGGAGTATAAGGGGACCAAATGGTAATAGAAAAAATATAATAAGGATTATGTATTTAAAAAATACCATGTCCATATCTTTTTGCAACTTGCTTTTTTTGCTCAACATTAGGTTTTTGAGATTTATCATGTTGAAGCACAGTTATTTTAATTCAACCCTATAGTGTTTTATTGTATAATTATGTCACAATTTATGTTGACATTTCCCCTATTAATATTAGATTTAATTTGTTTAAATTTCTGGATGTTTTTTTCTGCTTCCACGGAGTGTGATGCAATGGTTTCTGGTGCTAGGCACACAGATATCAAACAATTGAGTATTTTTGCTCACTTTCACCTGTATGTCTAGGATTACTTATTTTTAGACGATAGGAAACAAACTGTATCTATTGCCTTCACTGTGTCCTATTCACTAAGCTGGGCTCAACCTATTTTCTCCAAGGTGATATTTGGTTGTCACGTAGCCCAAGCTGCCGAAAAGTAACAGCCATGATTTGTACTGTTCAAGTTATCCCAAAACTTAGTGGCTTAAAACAATGAACATTTATTTCATGGTTTATATGGATCAGGAATGGGGTATGGGCCTTCTCTCTGTCAGGGTTTCTCACATGTAGTCAGGGTATCATCGAAGACTGCAAGGACCTCAAGAATCAAGTGGGGGAGGATCTCTTCTGGTTCACTCACAAGGCTGTTAGCAGGAGCCTTCAGGAGCCTAACTGGCTGTTGGACTGAGAGCCTTATTTCTTGCCAGCTGTCAGCCACTCTCAGTTCCTTGCCATGTGGAACTCTCCATAGGTCAGCTTGCAACATGACAGCCAGCTTCCACAGTATGAGTGCAAGAAAGAGAAGAGACATAGTCTTACAATTTAATTTTGGAAATGATAGCCTATTACCTTTGCCATATTCTATTTGTATGAAGCGAGTTACTAGGTCCAGTCCATGTACTAGGAGAGGCATTAGACAAGGGAATACCAGGAGCCTAGGATCATGGAGACCCTGCCAACCACAGAAACCAGAGGATTCAGGTGGGTGCGAGATCAGTGGAATCAAATGCCTAAAGAGATATCAAGGAAAGTGGAAGTAAGGAGGGGTAGGGGGTGAAAGTCAGAGAGCAGGAGCAGGAGGATAGATGGACTATGGGTTGAGAAAATGAAGGCACCTGGCAAAGACCATTTGTCTCAGAACTTTGGTGGTGAAAGTAAAGTTTATGTAAGTGAAGGGACATGTCAGTGGAGGGACAGGGAAGCTCCAAGCACATTTGAAAGACAAGGGGAAGGAGTCAGTGTGGAGCCAGACCCCTAGGACAGGAGGAAGAGCATCCTGTCATCTACCACTGAGCATTTATATAGAACACTGTAGGTTAAAAGCACTTGTACAGATAGATACATTCTTATTTGATCCTCATGTCAACCCAGTGAGGTTATTAAAGCAGGTTATAACATCATCCCCATTTACAGATGAGGAAACAGGCACAGAGATGGGAGGTGATTTTCCCAAGATCAGATAGCCAATCTTTGAGCCAGGACTAGAATTCAGGTATTCTGTCTTCCAGTGTTTCAAGTTCAGTGCTAGTTCCTCACTAGAACACAGCACTGTCAGCATGCTATTCCACTGCTCAAGAACCAAACTGGCTCCCTTGTGTCTATGAAGTTGGAGACCTCTCTTTACCTCAAGGGGACTAAATGAAGGACTATATTTTCAGTTTAAAGCAGGGTAGACTATAGCTAGAAAAGAGTAAGAATTCCTTGAAGGTCAAGGGGCTATAACTCAAATAGGGCAGCTTTGGGGTATGAGGAGGTATAGGGAAGATCTTAGAGTGGTCTGGTGAGATAGAGTCCATGGACTCTGTTTAGACCCAATGAGAGTGTGTGTGCAGAGGGTTGCCAAGTCCATGTGGACCAAGCAAGGCCTCTCAGAGGAGGCACATGGCCTGGGAAGCTAACTCTCACTATGGAGCAGCTGTCCTCATGATTTCCTGTCCCAGCCACTGAGCACCTCGGTATCTGCAGGCAGGTGACAAGCCTAATGAAAGAGTGTCCATCTAGGTCTAGAAGATACCAGTGAGATATGGGCAGCTGCTTTTATCCAGCCTCACCAAGGCCTGTCTTTTCCTTTCAGCTGGAGCCTGACACCCTTTGGGCAACATTTAGAAACTCACTGGGGCGATGGCAGTGTCCCTTCTGAGAATCCCTGCCTTGGGCCTCACCATGTCCCAAACCATGGCCTTAGCCCTCCACCATGAGATCTAGAGCACCTTAAGACTTGGGGTGTGCCTCTCCAGACAGGCAGGGTACCCAAGGCCTGCCCTTTCTGAGCTATAGGATACATACAGCTCACTCTGACCCTGGAACAAAGACCCAGTGACAACCTACTAGTCACCTGGCACCACCTGAGCTACAGGGTTCTCAGAGACCTTCTAGAGCCTCATTTTTTTTTAGATGAGAAAATTGAGGTACAGAAAATTAAGAGGGTTGGTCCAAGATCACAGAACTACTGAGTGGCTGAAGGAGAGCGCCATAGTTTGAAGGAGACTCAATGCTAAGGAAGAAAAAACTGTTGTGCAGCTAAGGCAGGAGTTCTAAGTAGAGTGTAAAGGAGTTAATCAAAGCAATACTTGAGAAAGTTTGGAAGTGGTACACAGTAGGTACTTGAATATATCATAAATAAATACAAACTATTATTGCTGTAGGGGAAGGGGGAAGGACTAGGCCACAAAGCAAGAAAACTCTGCCTTCTCTGGGTCCTGCTGGGTCCAAATAGCCAGGCAGGGCTTTCTTCTCATGCAACTCAAGTCTGATCATAAACTGGGGTGGTGGCAATGTGGGGAGGTTAGAGGAAGGGAAGCCAAGCCCCACTCTTACTTGGGATGAAGATCCCCATCCCTTGTTTTCTCATTGTAGTTTTGTCAAGTGCTTACTTGGTGACAAGCAGTATTAGAAACACACACACACACACACACACACTACTGACATACAAGATCCCTATGAGGCAGGCATATCAACACCTCCATTTTACATTATTAGGAAACAGCTAATAGGTGGACATCTGGTTTTCATGCCCATGCTCCTAACTACTAAATTACACTGCCCTTTGGCTGAGAAGGGCAGCTTGTAGTGAAGCTGCTGCCACTGCTGAGGGTATAACAGGACATGGTTTGGGATTGTTAAAGCCCCACACACTTCCGTACAGCCTCTACATGTTATGGGGCCTGAGGTGTTCAAATAAAGGGCCTATGAAGCCATTGACCCCAATGAAGGTTTTGATGTGAGTCTCTCAGACCTCTGTGAGGACAGCAGGGCCTTAAGGAGACTGTGCCATGGTGGGAATGTTTGAAAAGTAAAGGAGGAAGAATGTACAGGGCAGCCTATCCTTCTCTCTATCCACTTAATACTTATTAAGCACCTATTATGTGCCTGTGCGGGGTGTTGGAGCTATAGCAATGGGCCAGAGAAGCCTGTTCCTGTTGCCACAGAGCTCATAATCTAGAGTGGGAGAGCAAGAGTAGTCACACTGCAGTGTGACAGGGCCAGTACGCAGCAGTGGGAGGGCTGTGGGGGCACCAAAGAGGGACCAAACCTAGGTCTAGTCCAAACCCACTCTACAGTGCCAGGAAAAGACTCCCTGAGAACTCGACATGTTCAGCCGAGATTTTGTTTGATTCTCACCACAGCTCAGTTTCCAGAGAGGAAAACAGGATCAAAGAAGTGAAATGATTTTCCCAGGAACACACAGGCCATGAGTCACAGAGCTGGAACCCAGAATTAGTGCTCAGATTCCCGATCCAGTGTGCTCCCCACTTCAGCAACAGCAAATGCAAACAAACTCCAATGATGGGGGACAGTTTTGCAGTGGAAGAGAGGTGTGAGGCAGGCAGGGTTGAAGGAAAAGTGATCCTGCAGCACATGGAACCCAAAGGAGGGGATGGATACCCAGGGGGAAGAGTACAACCTGAGAGAGTTCATTGCCCTTTGAGCCCCAGTGAAGTCCCAGGAAAGCCTCTGGAAGCAGCCTGCACACTTAGCAGTTCTCAGGGATGCAAAGGAGGACCATACCCACCAGGTCTACCAACTAGTGAGGCAGGTCTACTTGCTGCTGCCCCAGATCTTCCATTTGACAGGCTTGATGTTTGTGACATCTGCCCCTGAGATTCCATGGCAACTAGGAATTACAATCACTACCATCCCCCATCCCAACTCACAAGATGTTCTGCCTATTGTGGCCAGCAGCTCAATGGGGTTATGAAGAAATAGCATGCACCTGGCCTTCAAGACTGACTGTTCTCTCCAGTCATCCTAGATGGGGAAGAGTTAGATGTGGATATTAGTTGTGGAGGTACAAGTAACAAAGAGTTTATAATGCTTTGAATGTATGTGTCTGCTTGAGCTCAATGTCACCAGAAATAGGCCAGGGATCAGCATTCATCCCAGAGTCCCTTCTGGAACTAATCTACTAATAGACTCAAGTTTCAGTCAGCCCCCAAAGCTTCCAGTTTCTCATGTGCTAAAGGAAGATAATTATGCCTGTCTAAATAGTTTGTTATAAAGAAGAAACAAGATAACATCTAGCACAGAAAACATGTTTGGCTTCCCCAAACATGGGAGCAAAATTTCTAGCACATAGTAGGTACTCCAAAATGTAAATCTTGGAAGTTCCATTTTAAACATTTTTGTGGGCTCCCACAATGGAACCTTCTTTCTTCTGCAGATCATTATTGTAACAGAAGCCCCAGTGGGTCCTTGGGAATTCAAAGAGCCCAAGTTAGGGGACACCCAGTTCATAACACCTTGGGTTTTTTAATGAGAGTCCTGGGTTTTAGTCCTGGCTATAGTAATGAGTGGCTGTGGGGCCTTAAGCAAGTTACCTGCCCTTTCTTGTTCTTAGTTAACCTCTTCATAAGTACTATTGAGGGACTGGCCTATGCTGGAGGTTTTTCAGATTATGTTTCACAGAAGCATAGATGCTTTGGGGAACGCTTGTAGTGAGAAGAGGGATAAGACTGAATAGGTAAGGCTCTGGATGCCCCCAATCTTGCTTTGATGGCCTTCATGTGTCACAACTTTGGAAGTAGTTTGAAAACTCTAGCACATGCTCCTAGCTTTGCTATGGGAAGATATTGCCTTGGCTGCTTTCTCAGCCCAAGTGCATGAGCCCTGCAACCTGGAAGCAGCAACACCAAGAGATGCTGCTGACCCAAGAGATGCCCCCAAATCCATTTTCTACCATGCCAACACACCTGAGTCATCTTCCTGCCCCAGCCCTTCTCGCTGATAGTCCCAACTGCCCAAACCCAGGCAGCTTTTGCCAAACACCCCAGGGAGCAGTATGATGAGGGAATGTGGGGAATAGAGGGGGCCTCAGAAGAGGAGCAAGCCCTGCCTGATTCCTCCCCTTGGGAGGGAATGGCAGGGGCCAAGCCCCTAGGACACTGGTCCCTGGCCTACCTCCCAGAGTGTTCTTGTTGAGTGTTTAGGGTGAGGGTCTAATCTGCATTTGGGACAAAGCCTACCCGGTGCTTGACTGTTGTTGCCATGGAGACTCAGAAAGGTGTTATTAGTATCTTTTCAACACAGTGGCCTTGTGTGGTCTGGTCCTGTGCAATCTTAGCAGTAGCGCACCATCACCCTGGCAACACATTAGCCTAGTGTTGTTACCATGGAAACCCAGCAAGGTCAATCAGCCTGGGAACTTTCCTGAGGAGATGTGCTCTGGGGGATCTGCTCATGGTGGTGTCTGCTCTGCAGGCCTCCCAATGGACAGTGATCCACTCCTTGGATACTCAAGGTAGTTTAGGATCTTTTCTGGAGTGAGATCTTTTCAGAGTCGGTGCGACGGGAGAGAATTTGGCCCTTTAGTGACAGAGCTATGCCTCGTTACCATGGAAATACTGCTTTTAAGTATCTCAAAGCACGATACAAAACTAACTCCTCCAGGGGACTGAGGATGGCTGGAAAGGATGCTGTGAGTCTGCCTTTCATTTACATGTCCATTCATTCATTCATTCATTCAGCATTTATTGAGCACTTATTAAATACAATGAAGGCTGTGTATGCCCTGGGCTCTAACTATAGGAACTCCTGCTCACTCACTCTCTTCAGATGACGGAGGACTACTGGGGTAGGGGGAGCCATCTAACTTCCTGAATTCAATCTCCATTTGAGGAGAAGGTTTTGGTGAATGGAATCAGAGGGTCTGTGTAAGGACCAGGGATGCTGGGAGAGTGTTTGCTTTCTATAGTCTCCTGTTTTTAGCTTACCCGCTGCTTAAGTCTTTAGGACCTCTGTGTGACTGGGATCACTATAGGCTTGGCCAAACAAGGAAGAAGACAGGCTACCCTAGGAACTAAAGAGTTCCCCATCACTGAAGGTATGCAAGCAGAGGCAAAACAACCACTTAGTGAATATTGTGTACAACCACAGAGCACAGGTTCTGAAGACAGACTTCCAAGCTTTAAATCTTAGCTCAATTGACTACCTATGTGACTTTGGGTAATTTACTTAAGTTTATTTAGCTTGGCTTTTTTGTGTGTGTAAAATGTGGATGATAAGAGTTTCTACCTTGTGGAGTTGTTGTGGGGATTTAAATGAGTATAATATGTGTAAAGCACTTAGAGCAGTACCTGGCATGTAAGTACTCAATAAATATTAGCTTGCATTATCTATTGATGGTTTAACCCTGGGATTCTATATGACCATTGGTTACAAATCTTCATGAATAACTTTGGCATAAAAAAGGGGTTCTGTCCTGCTGGGGAGCTGCCTCAAGGGAACACCTTAGAGCTTTGCACTCACCCATTCCATGATTCCAACAATAATTTCCTTCTTAAATTGATTTCAAGTTCAGTGACTTAATTGAGCTTTAAGACAACACAAGAGGTACGATTGTCATCCCCATGTTATACATAAGGGAGGTGAAGCTCAGACAGGGAGAGTGATACAGCTACCAAGCAGCAAAACTGGGATGGAAGTTTCCCTTCTAGCAAACTACTTCACAGTCTTCCAGGTCAGCTTATAGGGAGGACAGCAATTGGAAGGGGCAAGTCGTACAGTGGGCAGAAAAGAAGCCCTGCCTGGAAGTAACCTGTGGAAAGTTGCTCCCTATTGTTTGCATTTCTGCAAACAGAAATGAAGAGCTGAGCCCAAAGGCCAGGGACCAGAAAAGGGTTTTTCATAGAAATGCTGTGGGTGTGACTGGTGTGCCCCACCCATGGACAAAAGACTAGGCCAAGCCTGCTCCTGAGCACTTACTTGAACCTGAACTTGAATCCTCCAGAGCTCCCATCCTTCTGAGTTCACTTGGAAAGTTGGGCCTTTGGGCAAAGCCCAAGGGTGTTATTAGACTAATATCCTAATGGCTCAAGTATTTATCTGACTGATGATGGCCTCACCAAGGGATTTCACTTGCTGAGACTAGAAAGGTGGACTAGTATCTTCATGCTATTTAGAAGGGTGATGAAGAAGGACTATTTTTTAAATACAACTTTTTGTTAGGCTTGAAGATAAGACAACTACCCTAGCTCATGGTCTCCTGAAGCTCCAGGTTAAAAAAAGAAAGAAAGAAACATATATTACCTGGGAAGGTGGGAAATGCATAGGGGAGACATTGAAAATCTTTAGTAACGAATGTGATATGGGCACCAAATAATCAGAATGTTTGCCAGCAAGAAATGCCCAGGAAGGGGGCAGTAGCACACACAGAGGAAAATAGCAGCCTTGAGTTGAGACTTGGCCAAGATGGGAATGTTCCTTTTGGCCTCTCTTGTGAGTACATGCAGAAATCAGATTTGCTCATTACCTCTAGAAGCTATCAGATCTCTCGCAACATCTGTGAGTGCACACAGTGTACCCGCTAAGGGGGAGATTAGTGGAATAAGAAAGTGCTCCTTGGGAGCCAGACAGCCTGGGACCACTTTGTATGGGTACAGACAGGGCCTGGCCTGGTCTTGGAGAGCCAGCTGCTACCTTTTGCAGCTACAAGCTGGAGAACATCACCCCTGGGTGACGTTCTCTCCTTTCCCCACTCACATACCATGCACAGGCAGTTAATATACACACAGGCCTAATCCAGTACAAATTCACATACCTGTCCAGTCAGTGTTCACACATACAGAACTCACCTACACTCATGACCTGTAGATTCACCCTCACCTCCTCTCAAGTCATGGGGCATACACTTGCACCCACAAAATCACAGACTCAGAATCCTGTAGCAGAAGCAACTAAAAGAGTCTACCCGAAATAACTCCAGTTGACACTCCTGTGCACACATCTTAGTTTTTGCTCTTTCTCACACTTTAAATGGAATAGGACGGATGAGGTCACTTCAGAAGCTTCCTTTAAAAAATGGCCCCATCCTAGGCTTGGCGCTGATGCTAAGAAACCCATGCAGTTCTGGGAATCTGCCAGCAGGGGGAAGTCTCTCACTCCACACTGAATTTCACCCAAAAACTACTGAGGCCTGGAGAGAAAAGGAGGACGAGCATAAGGAAAGTTGAACTAAGAAGCTTCAAAAGTGCCAGGCCAGTTTGGCGGGCCTTCTTCCTGTCTGAGAAATGGGTTTAAGAATAAATCACGTCTGCTCCCTGCCTCCTGAGCTGCTTGTACTCAAACCCTGTGGTCCCTCTGCCAGGACTTCCCCTCTCCTGCTCCCACTTCTCCAGGAAACCTCTCTGGCCCTCACTCCTACCCCTTGCCAACTAGATCGTGATCTCTCTCTCTAATAAACTTCCTAGAGCCCTTACCAGTCTTGGTTAGACCTTCTCTTGTGATTTTCTCATAACATCTGGTCTTCCTTACCAGGTAAGGAATGTGGCATGTATTAGAGTCTCATTAAGCATTTGTTGAATGTTGAAAAATGAATTTCTGTAGCCTTTTACAGATGACAAAGCACTTT
Source organism: Tonatia bakeri (assembly GCA_004024845.1). Lineage (NCBI taxonomy): Eukaryota > Metazoa > Chordata > Mammalia > Chiroptera > Phyllostomidae > Tonatia > Tonatia bakeri. The sequence continues at coordinate 82,588 of PVIA01006077.1, read as the reverse complement.
CATATGCAAACCAGATATCCTCTGAGGGAGGCATTTCCCCCTGTTTTACACATGCATCCAAACACTTTAACTTCAGAAACCACTTTAGCCTCACTACAAGCCTGTGAGGAAGCTAGAGATTATTATTTCCATTTTAGAAACAAAACTACTGCCCAGAAAAGTGAAGTGAGCAACCCAGGCCTAGTACTTGGAGTCAGGATTTCTAGGTCTCCAGATCCTGGGCTGGAAGATATGATCATTAGATCCCCCATCATCGCTGTAGGGCATTGTCACCTCCATTGAGGTTATAACCATCTCAGTCTGGCAATAAAGTGTATGGTTACTAAGTACACAGGCTTTGTGGGGAGACAAGCCTGACTTCCAATCCAGCCATCACCTGCCAGTGACCTTCAGGGCACAAGGAACATCTGGTAAGCTTTCATGGGGGAGGTTGCCTTGACTGGCATTTGAATGACTGGGGGAATTTGGGGAGGCAGAAAGCCAGTGAAGTAAAGTCTGGGAAGACTGGAAAAGCAAAAGGAACACTGGGAAATGGAGTTTGGTTAATTCAGGGTGAGATCTTCCCAGCTTCTGCTTCCTGAAAGCTGTTCACTTCCTCACATACCTGCTGGGGCCAGGGGAACAGCCAGGCCCGTATAGAGGGCACTGTGACAGCCACTGGCAGTGAAGGCTGTCACACTTTCACCACATACCCTTCCCTTAAGCTTCCCACAGACAAGGTAAGGAGCAAGTCTTCTTCACTGTTCATGTGGTATCTTATCCAGGCATAGGAATTTTTAGCTAATGGTTTAGGAGATTGTTTTGATTCAGTCCTTGGGTAGAGGCAGGTAAAATGGGCTTTTCTTATGCTTGTGTTCTGAAAATGTTAGCATAGATTGAGGGGAGGTAGACCTACTTTTGAAACTTGCACATGACATGAGACTTGTAGCTTGACAGGCAATTTCAGAGTGGGGATGGGAGTGGGGAGGGCAGTGGAGCTGAGTCTTCTTGGAGTGGGGAAGGAGGGGAATCAGATTGGAACTCATGGGGACAGCAGCATCTGAGATCTCTGACTGGATGGAGATAGAAGGGGATGAGTGGTGAGCCCTCCCTCCTGAGACCCCACCTCCTGCATCCCCATGGGACCCCCCTTTATCTTCTCTTCCCTTATCTTTCCACACCCCTCACCTCTGAGGAGTCAGGATTTCCCAAAGGAAGTGAGAGGGACTCTAGGCTGTGAGAAATTTGGGGAGCTTAGAAACAGGGGAATGAAATCTCATAACTGTGCCAGAGTCACTGGCCCCTACCCCTACACTTGTTGGGAAGGGAGCCAGAGACACAAGCACTTCTGCTGCCCTGGGACTGAAGGTGCCAGAATTAATCCCTCCCCACAGCAAAGAGGTGACTGCAGCCCTTGAGTGAATGCTTGGCATTTCAATAGTGCCTTTGCCTTTCTTTAAAACAATGCCACCTTAGTCTTCTCGTTTCATTTTCACATACCACAGAAGATCCTCAGATGAACTTAGCCTCTCTGTGCCTCAGTTTCCTCAGCTATAAAATGGAGTAGTGATGGGAACTAAGGAATTCAAGACAGGCTCTTTACCAGTTTACTTGTATCATTTAGCTGTGTCCCTTTAAGCAAGCCACTTTCTCTTTCTGAGTCCCACTTTCTTCATCTGTACAAATGAAGGGGCTCAGGGAACTAAATGATTTCCCAAGTACCTGTGAGTTCTGACCTTCTAGGATGCTATATGTCTGAGGTAGGGAGAACAGAGATTATTGTTCTATTAAAATATATGAGGGGGGCTAGGAACCCCAAAAGTGAATTGACCTCTGAGAATCACACACCAGTTCCCAGCCAAACTGGCATTAGGGTGCAGAGCACTAAACATCTGGTTTCAGGCCACTGAGCTGACCTGCCAGCAGCCTGCCCATTTCTTAACACCCAGGGAAGATCAGAAGGCATTTTGTTTGCACAATGGTGAAAGTACAAAATGGAGGTTCCTGCAGCTTCTAGGGCTAAGGAAAGTTTGTGCAGACCCACATAGCCCAAGTGTGGTCTTCCTTACTGGCCAAGGTCCCTGTTTTCTGTGGTATTTCTTCTCCCAGAACACTGATTCCCTCTGGAGGGTGGCCTGAAGCATTCTCACTGTTTGCTGGGACCTCCGTGAAGCCCTATTCATGGTCAAATGCTACACACATATACACACACACATACACCTTCAAGGTGGCCTGGGCAGCTTAGGAGGCTGAGGACAAGAAAGGCCCAAGGAGACACTTTGTCAAGCTTCCCCATAAACCCAGGCAGAAGCAGACTCAGCACTGGAACTCAGGCTTCTGGCTCCCTCGCCTGAGGGCCAGACAGGTCTCCTGGAGCAAGTGCCTGGCTTTACAATCCTAGCCTAGTTTCTATCCAAGCTAACGCTACACGTCATCTATCTTGGCTTCCTAGAAGATTGAGGGTCTGATCTGTCCCTGTGGAGGCTCTATGGATTGTTTAGGGCATTGGAAGTTTCCAGTGGCCCAGGCCAGGGTGGGGGAGCAGGTAAAAACCCCTATCAAGAGGATGGCAACTCCTGGCTGGTGTAGCTCAGTGGATTGAGTGCGGGCTGTGAACCAGGCATCGCAGGTTCGATTCCCAGTCAGGGCACATGCCTAGGTTGCAGGCCATGTCCCCCAGCAACCGCACATTGATGTTTCTCTCTCTCTCCCTCTCTCTCTCTCTCTCCCTCCCCCCTCCCTCCCTTCCCTCTCTAAAAAATAAATAAAATCTTGAAAAAAAAAAAGAGGATGGCAACTGACCTAAGCTGAGGATGCAGTCAGGTTTGAGACTTGACTTGCCAATTAGTGGCTCTATGAATTTGAACAACAGATTTGACCTCCCTGAGCCTGTTTTCCCATTTATAAATTGGAGGTAACGATGACTCCTATCCATTTAGGGTTTCAGCATGAGGCTTTGTGGAGATAATATCAGTTCCCACTAGTGAGCTCCTATTGTGGATTGGGCATGGTGCCCAACACTTTACCTGCATCATCACATTCAGTCCTGACAACAGTACTGAAAAGTAGACAGAGTATCCCACCTGGTGTGGAAACAGGGACCATTTAGATCAAGATGCTGGCTTTCAGGTCTCACAGATAAGTAAGTAGTGGTGCCAGGATTGGAACCCTGATCTGACTCCAGACTTCCCCTTCCACTGAAAGCCCTTTGTTAGTATAATTATTATCAGATAGCATGCCCTGGACGTCAGCTCATAACCAGTTTATTAAATTCCCTTAATTTTAGACCTTGTTGCAGAGTGTAAGCCCAAGGGTTCAGGGGTTTAGTTGAAGGGCTTGCTGATGTTTCCTGTGAGACAGGGTTAAGCAAACTGGCCCACCACCTGTTTTTATAAATTTTATAAGTTTTGTTGGAACACAGCCACATCCATTCACTTACACTTTGTCTATGCCTGCTTTTGCATGACAACAGATGACTGGAGTAGTTGGACAGAGACTGAATGGCCCACAAAGTCAAAAATCCTTACTATCTGGCCTTTTACAGAAAAAGTTTGCTGACCCCTAATTTATCACATTCAAGAAAATGTCCTGGATGTAGCTCTGGCCTTTGGCTAAAGTCCAAAGCAACAGCAAGGGAAGTCCCTTGCCAGGCTCCCTCTCTGAGCACCAGCCAGTATAGAGGCAAAACTGACTTTTCAAAGGAGCCCTGGTGAGGTCTTTCATTTTGGGAATTCTAGAGAAATGCTGGCTGAGTCAGCAGCCCCCTCTAGGACCAGGAGCAGAAGGTGGTAAGTTTTTCCTTGCCATTCAATTTGCCATTTAGCTGACACAGGCTCATGCTGGTCAGAAAGAAAAGTTGGATTGAGAAGTTTCAGTTGAATAATCTTTAGGTCTAAAAAATAGAATTATATAGCATTTCAGAAAGACCACTCAGGCCAGGTCCCATAGTTCCCTTTGTGATAGAGGAGCACAGCCCCATTTGGGTACACCGAATCAGCCAGGGCTGTAGGAGAGTCTGTAATGTTAGGCTTCAAAGTGGCTGTGGCTCATTTTACACCATACCTGAAGGTTTGAAAAGCTGTGTGTAGTCTGAGTCTGTTTGCCTCCCTAATCTCTGTCACTTCACAGGCTGTCTAATTCCCTGACAGGTTTGAAGCACTATTGTTTTTCAGGTTCTCTGCCACCCTCCTTCATTCTCTAGGTCCAGGACCTATGGTCCAAAAACAGTTAACTCCTTGTTTCCCTCTGTATTTTAAAAGCAACCTCTTCCTCTAATTCTATTGTGTTTTCTAGGTCAAGTCAAGGTATTGCCAAGGAGTGGCAACCTATAGGTCCTGACTTCTTTTGGCATGACCCCAGTTCTCTTTCCCCTCGCCCTCTACTCCATGAAGCTCAGACTTTCAGTCACGCACAAGAATCCAGTTGACTACGTGAGTCCGGAGGACACTGGTGGCTTCCTCCCCCTTCATATCCCACTTCCACTGCCCAGCGTCCTCCTGCCAACTTAACCAAATTCAATTGGGCCTTCAGGAGACAGTGTTAGTTTGTCAAACTCCATGTGCCTTTCTCTGATCCTACCAGTCAACACCATGCCATCCATTTCTATTGTACTTATTGAATACCAAACACACTTTGCACTTAAGTCTGCTCTCTAATTACAGGATCCTTTATAGTACCATAGAAAAAGTTTGCATTCTAGAATTTTAGGTCCAGGTTCTAGATTCATTTATTTGCTGTGAGCTTTTGAGCAAGTCACTTCACCTTTCTGAGCCTATTTTCTCATTTGTAAAATGGGTATTGTGGTCTTTGTTGCCCAATTGTTAGGATGATAAAATGAGTTGATTTTTTTTTTTAAAAACAGCACTGTAAACTGTTAAAAGGCTACACACTTATGGGTCAGTATTAAGTTGTCCTGCCCTGCCACTTTCCCCTTCTCCTTGGTTTCATGGGAAATTAGAGCTTTGGGGGTGATTAGGGAGGTAAGAGATGAATCAGCATAAAGCAAGCCTACCAAAAACCTCCTTGCCTAAAAGCAATTACTCTGACAACCAGTTTGCCTAAAAGTCAGAGTAATAATTTTGAAAGAAGTCACTTTGTACCAATTTTTTAAGAGGTACTTCAACATAATGTCATATTTTTAAATCACCCTGTCACAATCTGCAGCATTTTGTTGATGATAACATTTTGTTATGCTTGTGGATGGTTTTTTCTACTTTATCTCCTATTGAGCAGTTTTATGACTTTTTAGCAAGTTTGCTGAAGACCTTCTCTTAAAATTGTGTATTTACAGCAGTAAATACTTGTCAAATCTGTAGCATTTCCTATAAGATATATCAAATGTACCTTTTTGGTCACTCTCAGCTCCTTGCTGGGTTCTACTTAGCATCCTATATGCCTGTGTGCACCTAACAAGTTGATTAACCAAATTAGCAAGTACCCAATGTTTCTGTCTGTTCTGCAAGGTATTGACATTTTTTAAAATATTTTATTTATTTATTTTTAGAGAGGGAAGTGAGGGAGAGAGAGAGAGAGAGAAACATCAATGTGTGGTTGCTGGGGGACATGGCCTGCAACCTAGGCATGTGCCCTGACTGGGAATCGAACCTGCAATGCCTGGTTTGCAGCCCGCGCTCAATCCACTGAACTACACCAGCCAGGGCAGGTATTGACATTTTGACAAGCATGAAGAAGTGAGGCAGATAGGGCAGAATTGTGTCAAACTCCTTGCATTTTATTTTTCAGGCTATCTCATTTATCAAGCAACTCTACTTTGTGAAACATAAAATGATACACACAAAGTCATTACCACATGTATTTATTACAGGAATTATAACATTTTTCAAGAAAGGCAAACTGGCTAAAAAGTCCCCAAAATGTTCAAAAGTAGATAAAATTAGAAGACACCCACCAAGGATACAAAACAATTTTTAGTAGAAATCTCATGTTTAATCAGAATGTTCTTAAAAAATTGCTTTCCAAAAATCCTTTAAAGGACACTATCAAAAATTAACACACTCAAACAGATGCCGAAACATTTAAAAGTGTACTGCATTTTATGTGAACTGGCCATTCAGTATAGATATTCTTTTTATGATCTTGTAGCAAATTGGTTTGTGGCCATTTGACCTGGAACCAACTTGGGATGCAGGAATATTGCCTTCCACATGCAACATGTGGGCATGGGGAAACCATGGACCTCAGGGGGCAGGAAGGTCTCTCCTGAACATGACCTCTCTGAGTAAGGGCAAATTGTTATTTTTAACTCTTTATTACAAAGACCTATTTACACAGAACAATCTTTACAGACATAGTGAACATAATTATGGGAAGGGGGCAATTTCTTAATGAAAAGGGCTTTAATATCTTTGTATAAATTAGTGTAAGAATCATACACAACCACTTTAAATAAGAGCCCCCAGTCCCCCAGTGACCTCTGTTGCCCTGTGCCATCCCCCTTGTCTCCCTTTCCCCCCTTCCTTATAGGGCTGGGAGGCTGATGAGACAGGAGATAGAGAGGAGGGGGTGGGAAGAAGGTCCAGCCCCTGGTAGGGGCATCAGTGTCATAAGAGACTTTCTGGACACTCGCCAGCCCCTACTTTGAGCCTGAGGTTTGTTGGGGAGAGATGAGTGCTCAGCCAGGCTCCCCAAGGTGGGCCTTAAAGCAGCAGCAGCAGCAGCAGCAGCAGCAGCAGCAGCAGTGTTAGCAGCAGCAGAAGGGCGAGAGGTGGGTAGGCAAAATCAGGGTTATTGTGGGGCTTGGGGGGCCCTGACTCCCCCTGCCCCCAAACATACATAGGTGGCCAACAGGCCCTTGTCTCCTCTTTTCTCCCTCCTGGGAGGCCTCTTGAGAAGGAAGCCTGCTCAGACCTACACTTCCTCCCATTCTTCCTTCCTTCTGTCCTTTCCTTCCTTCAAAGGGAAGGCCACTGGGAAAGAAGATCCAGTCAACATGAAGGGAAGGGTATTGAGTCCAATGACTTAAGGCCATCTCTGAGCTCCTAAAAAGCAGTGTTGGGTCTCGGTGCCTGAGCTTCCCCTGTGAAAATACCAGAGGTATGGCAGTGCTGAAGGAATGGGATCACCTGGCCAGTTAAGGAATTTTTCAGCCCAGGTTGGGAAATGAACCAGCAGGGGCAGGCCAGGGAGGCGGGAGCAGCTCTGTCCCCATGCCACCACCAACACACTACCACCACCATGGGGCAGTTCACAGCATGCTCGCCTCTTCCCTCCTAGCTTCCCCAAGCCTCAACCCCGAGAAAAGGCACTTAGTAAGTTTTGCAAAGATATCAGGAGAGACGAGGACATCATCAAGTGGGAGTTGGGAGACCTGGGTCCTCATTCTGGCTCTGCAGTGACCCTCAGCAGGTCACTATCCCTGTCTCAGCCTCTCTTTTTGTAGGAGTTTGCATAAAGAGGCAGAGCTAAGTGATCTGTAAGGCTCCTTTTGGCTCTGATATTCTGTGATTCTAGGCAAAAACACTTCTACCTGGCTTTTGCTCCTGGGAGGGTATAGAGCAACCTCAGGTCCATCACACTCCCCTCCTGAGCTAGAGCTTGAACTAGCTGTTGAGGGGCACAGAGTAAGTTGGGAAACAGCGAGTTGGCAGTAGTGTTACAAGACACAGTAAGGTGAGAGAAGTGACAAAGTAGTTCAGGCCCCTCCCTTCACCTCTTTAATTAGGCCAAACATGGAGATGAGGAAGCAACCATGAAGCTGTTCCTCATCTTATCCAATGCTACACCACTCTCCTTCACTACAGCACCAGCTCCCACTCCAATGCCCTCCAAGGCACCCTGTCTGCATCCCAAGGTCCCTGGCTTCTAAGTAGAGTCTTTCATTGTTCATCTCTTTACTTTCCTCCGGAGGCCTGCTGAAGGGTCCCATTGGCACAAAAACCTGGGATCTGCTGGAGCCCAGTGAAGAAGAGTGTTCCCATGCAGCCCCCAGGGCAAACCTGAGGAAGAGAGGGCTGCATGAAGGGTTGGGATATTAGGTGGGAGAATGGAGACTAGAGCAGGGGAAGTTCAGAGAGAAGGATGGCCTTCCAGTGCTGGGTTTCCAAAGTCAGTCCAGAGAAGGTCCAGGGAAAGGGGCTGAATGGATCCTTGGGGGAGAAAGGGAATCATCAAGCTAGGGGCAGGACCTTGTCATTGAAGGAGGCTGGTGGGTAAGAAGAGCTGGGACCATCAGCCGCTAGGACGAGTGCAAGATGAAAGGCGAATGGATATAAGAACTCCAAAGACGCAGACCAATCTGTGGAGTAGAGAGAAGTACAGGGGATAAGTACTTGAGGACATCTTCAGTCCTAAATAGACAATAAAATGACCATAGAGATATCACTGACACATCCTAGGTCAAAGGAACCACCCAGGAAAAGAGAGGAGACAGGGTCATTCTTCTCTCCTCACAACCCTAAGCATAAAGCCCAAGGCCCCTGAGTTGTAGCCTTCTACAGAGGAAGAGACAGCAGGCCAGGCCTCAGAAACAGGCTTAGGCCCTGCTCTCTCTTCTGTAACCTCTGATTTTTCTCTCCTTCCTATGCTCTGGGCAACTGTATTCCAATTCTCTGCCGTCTACCCTCCAAGGCTCTCTGTCCCCTCCCCATTCCCCATCCCCTTGGTATCCACACTGTATACCTGTAGGCATTCCTTGGGGCACCCATCCCCAGCTCAACTAAGACCCCTAGGACTTCTAGAACTATCCAACTAGGCCAGCCTGCCCAACCCCAGGGTGGAAAGGAACCAACACCCAGCTGCTGAGGAGCCAGGAGGTTGGCCCCCAAGTGTCAAGCCCCTCTCTGAGCCTTGGTCTCCTCTTCTGCAAAACTGAGGGGGTGAAATGGGTGCTCTGTAAGCCCTTATATTGTGTGTGGTGCTGGGACTGCTGGGAGCAGGTGCCTGTAAGCACAGGGTCACCCAGCTTCCAGGCTAATTCTTCCCCAGCCCTTCCACATCATCCACTGATCAGAGGCTCAAGTACCTGCTTCAAAAAGGCATGGGGCCCTTATGAGAGAGACGTGGCCGCTGGCGGCGGAATTTTCTCCGGCCTCCCTGCCAGGGCCCTGGTCCATTTCTTGACCCTCTGGGCTGTACCAGGTGGCGGACATTGCCTTCCTCCAGCCCTTTCCCAGCAGGAGGCTGCAGCAGGAGCCCTGCAAGAAAGAGAAAGCTTGTCAGCCGGGGACCACAGACCACAGGCCCATGGTAGTGGACAATCTCTCCATTAAGTGGCATTCCTCATAGCTTTTCTTTGTTTTTGTCTTCTATCTTGATGAAGAATTTGCAATTTTTCCACTGTCCTGAGGGCAAATGGAACCCACTTGTGACATCTTGAAATTTATGGAGCTGAGTTTATGTCCTTTAGACAGTTCTATCATGTTTTTGGCAGGCACAAACTTGTTCTTTATTTAGAACATAACTGGGGGGTGCAGTTTGTGATATTATGCCTGTATTTGACTGGGGCACAGCAGGCAATAAAGCCCCCATTGCTCTCTTGTAACCAGTGCACTTAAAATGTTTCAAATCTGCAACATATTAGTAAAATGAATGCCTCCACCACCACATATCTATCACCCAGATTCAAGTTATTCAGATGGAATTATGTATGCCTTTGTTATCCCTTTTCTTTTTTTTTTCTTTGCTGAAGTATATCTAAGCCAATCCAGAATATCATGATATTGTACTCCTAGGTCCTTTGCTATGTGGTGGCCCACTTTTGAGTACTGGAGATATCATACCTCACCCCTGGCATCTTATCAGTGTTTAGGCATCTCCTGAGCTCCCTTCTCCTATGGTCACCCTGTGGGTATGGCTGGGGGTGGGGGCGGTCCTCTAACTCTTATGTGTGTTCATGTGCTGGGTTCTACTTGGCCTGTGACCAGATTTAGAGGCCAATAAATATTGCATGAATGAATGAATGAATGAATGAACAAATGAATGAATAGTCACCTGAAGTGGCAAGTCTGTGCATAAGGAGGGGGCTGGGCTGCTGAAGTTAGCACCTCCCCACTGGATGTCCCATCTCCTTTCATCCTCATACCACAAGCCCATTCTGTCTGATGTAAATGCCTGCCATTTCAATCCCAATTGGCTTCTCTCCTGCTCAATGGGACCAGCTCTGGATCTGTCCACATTTGGCTTAGACTAGAAGCCTTCTGATTGCAGACCAATCCCTGGCTGTAGACTCTAAGTGGTTCTGGGTGTTCCTGGTTTTGCTGAGGAAGAAGGCCCACAGACCAGCTCTCATGGAGGCTGCAGTCCAGCCAAGAAAGGCTGGAAGCAGGAAAAATGGGGAGATGAGATGATTCTGGGAAAGAGGTGGACTGGCAAAGTACTCGTGCAATGCCCATTATGGGGCTGGTTTGCAGAAATACGGCTTCCAAAGCCAGTGACCTGGAATCCCAGCCTCTCTTCACCAACACCATTGGGTTCACCTTCAGCTCTATCCCTATCCTTCAAACCCCAGTTCAATCACTATTTCACAGTTTTCACATACCTCTCTACCTCATTGGCTGCTAGCACCCAGTCATGCCCCTGGCCATTCCTCCTTACCCTCCTCCTAGTTTCCAGCATCCTTCCTTGGTCCCTTGGCTCTTGTGATTCCTTCTCTACTTGCACATAGTTTCTAGGTGTTTATTCTCCTCTTGGACCAAAAGCAGGTGGGGTTTGTCCTTAGGACCCTCCCTGCCCTGGCTCCTGGGGCTTGCTGCTCTTCACTCAGACACACACACACACACACACACACACACACACACACACACACATACTGCACACATGTGCACATTCTAGTCCTCCACCCTCCTTCCCAACCCATTACAACCCTGCTCTTTACCAGTCACATTTCTGTGCTTCTGGTCAGGGTGTATTAATGTGTCAGCTCCTCCCCTAAACTCATCATCTAATGAGAATTAAAACACAAATGAGACTTGCATTTTAGAGCAGTAGGCATGGACAGGGGCCATGAGGTCACTTCCACCTGTCACAGAGCTACCTACCCTCTTGGTGCCATCGGCAAAAGGTCTGGGCTGGAGGGGGAAGGAGGGAAGGACCTTCACTAAGCCCCCTAGCCCAGCTTCTCCAACTTCTTCTCTGTATTTTGGGGTCACCTCAAGGTTTTCCCTGCCCACTGAGGCAAATAAGGATGATGCTAATTAGGAGTCAGTACCAGAGAAACACTTGGGGCAGAAAGGGCTGTGGTGAGGGCATGACCAGGCACAGGGAAGGACCCTAGGAGCCTTGCAAATACAAGTGAGACCTTGGTTCTTGTATCCATGCCAACTACTGTGGATGGCATTGGTATAGGACAATGGCACAAGCTATGACCCCAGGGGTACAGTAGGCATGCAGAAGAGAGGCACAGTGTCCACATTAGGGGGAGGGTTTATTTCCAAATGATCAGCCCCCAGGACTGTGAGTGTTGGTGGGAGGGCTTAGGGGTGTTGAGTCCTACATGTTGGGCAGATAAACACAATGGGGAACAAGGATGGTGGCTCAGACTCTGGCCAAGGAGATGTCTAGGCTCTAACCCTGCAGAGAAGAGCTCTCTGAGCAGTCTGAGCACTCAGTCAGGCCATATAGAGCAGCCACTTAGAAGCTCCTGGCATCTTGCATCCCATCCATCAGGTGGGGTGCAGTGGGTGCCTACTGTCCTTGTAGACGGAAGTCTGCAGCTCCTCACACACTCTGATCCCATCACTCACCTGTTTCCTACTTTTGATTCTGAATCTGGCTCACCCTAAGATAAGCTGACACCTGAAACCTGGGCTTTATCCTGTCCAAAGGGACTTTTAGAGGCTGTTGATTCTCATCACTGCAGAGGTCCCAGCTATACAAAGGAATTCCACTTTAGAAATGGGGGCCATTCTCAGTACGCTTAAATAGTTTCTTCTAACTCATTTGCTACTTAAAGGGAAGCTGGAGTAATCCCCCAGACAATCTCCAGCCTAGAGGGACTGGAGCCATCATTCTCCAAAGTGTCATCAGTAATGAAGCCCCAGTATCTCTGCACTGAGAACCACAGTCAGGGATGAACAGGGTTTGATTTTCAGGCAGCCTGAACTCCATGTCTGCCAATGTACAAAGAGATACGGGAGACTTTTCAGGAACATGCCAGCCTCATCAAGAATGATGCATCTGTTTTTCCCCTTGTCATCCAGCCTATCTTGTGATTGCTTAAAAAACCCATATTGGTGCTCTGGTGGGGACCCTGCTGGCTGTGTCCCCTCAACTACTCAGCGTCATGCATGTGTTTACAGGATGAGGCCTCCTTTGTTTGCCCAGCTCTCCACCCCAGTGCCCTGAGAGATCTTCTCATGCCAGCTTTGCTGCCCTTGGACACATTATGCTCTGGCAACCTGGCCCTCCACTTCACTTGCATTGCCACCAAGAGGCCCGACTCAGGTTACATGGATGCTTAGCTCATACAAATAGAGGATAGAGTGGTGATGCCCCTGCCCTGAGCAGGAGGGGTACAGTAGTATGTTCTCATACTATCACTGACTGCAGGCTTTGAGATGGAGCTGGGAAGGGGGAGGAGAAGGAAAGAAAGAGAGGTACTCAGACAAGACCAAGGAACACTTGGCCCTGGCCCAGCAGCTCTCAGAATCAGAAGAGCAAAATATACCCCAGGTCGGGAAGCAATGGAGGAGTATGTGTGTGCTGGTGGAGGAGGGGGAGACATTCCAAGTTAGGACAGAGTTTGTTATGGAAGAAGCATGGTTTTCAGGCCTGGGACTTTGACTGGGAACTCTAGGTGGGGAGAGCACACAAATCTGGGTCAAGGGCAAGGTGGTTCTAGGGCTCCTGTTTCTGACCCAGAACAGAAAGCAGGAGAAAGAGGACATGGGTACCTTGACCCTTGGCTTGTTGGCCACCGAAATGGAGGTACTGTCTCTCAGCTCCAGGAGAGGTCATGGGTGAAGAAGGCACTGGGAGCCTTGGAAGTCTCCTGTGCTAGGCTTGCGAAAAATGTGAGCACAACAAATTTACCCAAATCAGGAGAGACAGACAATATATGGCCTAATGAAGAAGGGTGAATTAAAGCAAGCAGTGGCAGGGTCTGGACCCGGCACAGTGTTCCCTCCCTTTGGAACCACCTCTACCCTTTACCAATACTGCCATAAAAATATGGACCCTGAAAGGGTTCTAGTGGTGGTAGTTGGCCAAGGGTCTCCCCACAGCCTCTGGGGGAGCACCAGGTATGCAAATGAGACAATCCTCTTTCTTTCCCTGAAGACATCACCTTGGACTATTTACCTGTAGTGGTATCAGATGTGTGTCTTGTCTTGCCAACTGCACTAGATGGTAGGCTTATAGAGAACAAGCCCAGATGGTACCTTTCATATCTTTTGCTCTCTTCCCACCATTGCCGGACAGGAGTTTCTGAGGAAAAAGCCTGCCCTCTTCTTACCAAGGATGTGACTGACCCAGAGCTTGGGCCCTGACGGGAAGACCACTGGACAGCTAGCTGAAGGCAGGTGATGCCAGTCCCAACCAAATCACCTTTCAGAGAAGCCAGGCAGTGCTCCCAGGCCCAGGGAAATGCCATAAGACAAGAGCAGAGAAAGAAGGAGGCCTACAAAAAAAAAAGAGGTGTAGTTCCACCAGCCCCCTCAGAGGTTCCTGGGCTGCAGGCCATCCTCCTGGTCTGAAGGGTTTGGAACCAAGTGGGGCCCTGTGTCCTTCCTCTAGGAAACTTGCTATCTTGCCCTCTCTTCCCCTCTGCTCCCACCTCCTTGTGATTCCAGCTCTGGCACTGACATTAGTCCACCTGGTCTTGGGCTTTCCTTCTGTGGTGCTAGGCAGGCAGCAGACAGTCAGATCACAGGACTGTGGCAGCTGGAGGTGGGAGCTGGCAACCTCAGGAAATACTGACACAAAGAGGACACACAGCCCAGGGTGGGACTGCTGGGGCTTGGGGAGAGCAAGGGAGCACCTGTGCCAAGTATGCCGGGTGGGGGATGTGGTGCAGGTGGGGGCAAAAGGACTCCCCTTCCCTAAGCTGCATGGAGGTGTCAGGTTAGGCAGTGTTTCCTGGATTGGTGCCTGGAGACAGGGGTACTAAGGTTAAGCATGCCTGTGCCTGACCTAGGATATGGAAGAACAGAGTCTGTGGGCCTCCTGTGCAGAGGCAGAACAGACCAGACAGGACCTTGGAGTAAGGGTGGAGAAGACCAGCCTGGCCTGGCCCTGCCCAGCTTGGCTGAGGGAGGCTGTCTCTGCTCTCAAGCAGACTGAAAGGAGCAGCAACTAGGCTCCACACCGCCGCCTGCTCTTGCCTATGCAACAAGTGTCACGTCTGCATTTTGGCACATCATCTCCAGTGGCCTGCACCCTGCCACCAGAACAGCTGGGGATTTCTAACTTGCAAGGTCCAGAAAACCTACAATGAGAGAGCACAGTCCACCAGGCTCAGGTCAGTTCCCTTCATTGACCCATGAAGGGAGCGGGACATGCCCTCCCCCACAGCCTCCACCACGTGGGATGTGGAGGCACCGGACACGGGGAGTACGCCTGCGGCCCTGAGCTCCTAGGACTGTGAGGGGCAACCAGGAGGGGCAAAGCGCTGGGCGGGTGATACCTGAGGTTGCAGCTGGCTGTCCCTGGCCTGGGATGCCCTGTCAGTTGGCGGCCGGAGCGTGACTGCTCCTGCCCGCAGGCGCCAGTCTCCGGGAGGTGGAGAGTGCACGACTGGGAAGGAGGGCAGAGAGCGTGGCAGCTGCAGCCAGAGAACCTCGAGTGGGGCGCGGACATACATGAGGCAAGCACTCACCTCCACACACCGCAGTCAGGGAGAGCCAGATCAGCAGGAGTGCCTGCACGCAGAGCCGCAGATTCATACTGCTCCTCCGGCCGCGCCACGGGCCTGGCCAGGAGGCGGAGAGGTGGAGAGGTTGGGAGTCTGCAGGCCCAGAAAGACTCTAGCTGCGGCTCTTGCAGGCTGATGGGCTCAGAGCTCGTGGGGCTCCCGGGCCGAGCCGCAGGCTGGCTGGCTGTGCGCTTGCCGCCTGCCCTTGCCTGCAGCCTCCCTCCCTCGTGCGGGCAGCGCCGCCAAGCTGGCCCCAGGGACTCTGGGGGCGGCAGCAAACTCTTTCCAAGAGGCAGGCTGCTCGGCTGCGGCTCCAACTGCCCGACGTCCAGGCTGCCAACGAGAATGCTCCCTGCTCACTCTTGGGGCTGCATTTTGTAGCTTGTGGCTTGGCCAACAGCCCACTTGGTCATGTGGTCATCCGGATGGCTGGAGGGTGGGGGGAGCCAGGAAGAGAGAGAGGGGGCGAACCTCCCGCACCGCCCCCCTCCCGGCACGCACTCTGTAGCCCCAGCCAGGGCCCTAGAGGGAACCTCGATGTGGCCCCATAACAAAAGGCTGCATGGCCGCACCGACAACCCACAACCACTTCCCGGATAATGCCCTCCTGGCTGGGGGCAAGAGGGTTTTGGAGACCTGAATGATTTCAAATACAGGAAGAATTTGGAGCGGTGGAAGGGCACACTTAACCTTTCCTCATCTCAATTCTTTACCAGCTGTCAAGGAACCTGGGCGCTCTTAGAAGGACCTGGCCAGGGCTGCTCTAGCTCTGACCCACTGACATCGGAAACAGCTCTGACCCACTCCCTCTCTCTACCACTCGCATCAGCAAGAGCTTGGCAAAGACCCACACACACTGGCTCACTTATCTTCACTCCTCTACAACTTCAACTGGGTTTGTATTAAGAATGACTGCCCAGGCTTGTGCCCAAGACCACTTAATTGCCCAGCAGCCCCACAAGGCACCCTCTACCTGGAATGCTCCCACTCAGTCCATCCTGTCCTGGAGTGCTTCATTCTTGCAGCAGTACTTAAAATCTCAGATCCTATCTAGAAGATTTGCCAGTATAACAAATTCTGCAGGAGGGGCTGCCCCTGGGTCCTTCTCAATGCTGGGATATGCAGCAGCTCCTATTGCACCAGGATGAGGACAGTTTACCCAAATCCAAACCATCAAGACTGGATTCATTTTGCATGTTCTTGGGATTCCCTTTTGTAACTGTGTCCTGAAGTTGCTTGCCTTCCCAGACTAGACTGTCAGCTCTTACAGCCTGGGGGCTCCCAAGGGAAGGGACTGCTTCATTCACTGGACAGGGAACCCCTTAAGATAGAACCCTGTCTTCTCATTCTTCTACATTTCTCCAAAGTCCCCCATATTGTACTCTGCACATAAGTGGTACTCAACACCTGTTAAAAGACAAAATCCAAAGGTGTTTCCACATTTCAGCCAGCCAGGCAGTTTGCTTGGAGTGCAAGTCCAGATTTACACAAAAAATGCATTGGACAATGTGTATGTGTGCCATAAAAGATATAAGAGACCATAGTATTCTAAAAGTATGTTTGAAATGTTTAAACAATCTAGTACATACACAATTCATTTATGAGCAGTCTCCACCATAATTGTCAGCTCCACAAGAGAGGGATCGATGCCTTGTTCACTTCTGTATCCCCAAATCTAGAACAGTGCCTGGGACATGGTGCTCAATATATAATTTTGAATATATAAATAAAATTTTCAAAAACATCCTTTTTGCTTAAATCAAGATAGTGGGAAGGGAACAAAATAGGGCTCTTTTTAATAGTCCATGTCTTACTAGTCATATTCCAATAGGAAAAAGGCAGAGACATGAAGCAGAACATCTCTTCATCCATAAGGTCCAGGCTATGAACAGCAGGCATTTGTAGCATGAGATCATCTTCCCCACTCTCTCCCCTGGAAAGAGTCTTCCACCCAGAAGGAAAAACACCTGGCTTCTTGTCTCCACTCTTACCTACTGTAGGGCCATACTGTCATCACCTAAATTTACCAAGTCTCATGGGAATAATCATCTCCACCTTCCCTCCCTCAGGGTTGTTATAGGATTAAATGAGATAATGTACCCAAAGGCACTGTGCCAATGGGAATTAACCCTTGTAGGGTCATTTTTAGGAAGCATGATGTTCCAACCCCTGGTTGAGTAAGCCCACACACCCTCAAGTGACTTTTGCCTATAACTAGGTTAATAGAAGCATTCACATGCAATTATATCTTTACTAGGGTGTATATGGACTATTTGCTAATACACACCCTAGTGGTTAGAACTGTGCCTTCCAATCTAGTAGATACAATGTTCAAAATAACTGAAAAATTTCATTTCCTCAGTTGCCCTGCTCACATTTCCATTGCTCAGTAGCCACCTGTAGCTACAGTATTGGACAACACAGAATAGATCCTTTAATTCATTGCAGAAAGTTCTATTGGACAGTGCTGGGTTACAACACCTCATTTATTTTTCCCTTTTCTATAATTTTTTCCTCCACCTTAGCTAGTCTTCAAAATGCACAAGGGAAAAATACAATAGCAAACCAATATTGTTTGGTTTGCAAGGCAAGCAACACAGTAAATAGAAAGCATGCATTTAAAGCAAGATTTAAAAAGCTGAACATGTGGGTGAATCATGTTTTAATCTAATCCTTCTCTCTATCTAACCAAATTTCATCATTTTTCCAGTTACAGATCCAAGCTGCTGTCTTGCTCCTTTCTCAGGCCACTCTTGCCCATGGTGACTTTGCCCTCTTCATAATAGCTATGGCTGTACCTTTCATTGGCAGTTACTATGGCAATGTGTTGGAGGAGGCACTTTTGCATCTGCTTGCTATGCTCTGCAGGCCTGCAGAGAAGGTCTATCACCAGTGTACCCATTCTGGAATTGAGGCCCATGAGGCCAGGAATGCAACTCTGATTGCTCGCTCTGAAACCCATGTAAGTTCCCATACATGTCAAATCCTATTGAAAGTACCAGTTCTCACATCTGCCTCCACCCACCAGACTTTAAGGTCTTCAGAACCTAGCACAGTGATTACCACATAGTCAACACTCAGAAACTGCTTGTTGAAAAAATAAATAACCATTGGCATAACTCTGTGCTTTCTTTTGTTCAGAAAGATGATACCATTGAGTTAATATCAGGAGAATAAATGTTTTTGAGGTCTTTCTTTGGGGGTGGGGAGGGAGGTACATGAAATCATACCCACTCTCTTGCCCTGAGGCAGCAAGCAGCTGTTAAGCACATTGCTCCATGTGGCTCAAGCCTGTGTTCAGGGGCAAGACTCAATTTCCAACCAAGGTCTGGGGCAATGTGAGGGACAGGGTTAGGATTCAGTGTATTGTTGGGGACAGAGGTGAGATAGCTGACCTATGTGAAGCCAGCCTGTGGCTTGTAACTCTCATCAGGACTATGCACAAGCTTTTTAGTTCTACTTAGCATCTTATGTCATCACCACCAATTGATGCTACTCAGTTGACTCTGCTCTCTCTTCTTTCAGTTCGAATGAGCAGTATGGTGTATCACAAAGAACTCAGCTTTTGGAATTTCAAATAACTGAATTCAAATCCTGCCCCTCAATCTCATTCATTAGCTATGTGACCTTGGGAAAATTATTTAACCTCAGTTTCTTCAGCTGTTAAATGAAGATAATAATAGTTCCTACCTTCTTATGGTTGGGAGATTAAATGAGAATGCATACAAAGTACTTAGCATGGTCCCCAGAGCATAGTAGTTGCTCATTCAGTGTTAGTTTTCTCCTCTTCCTGACATGCCCCCTCCCACCTCTCCTTTGGGATCTGTCCTCTGGCTTCTTCAAGGAGGAAAGGCTCTGACTTTGCCCTCCTCCATGCACACTTGTCAAAACTGTTCCCTGTCTTATCCCCCTAAAATGCCAATCTCTGCTGGAGCTGATCTGATGAATGTACTTGATCCAGGTAGTTAGTGAGTGCTAGTGGTTTGAGGTTTTCCTCTCAGGTATAGTATTCATTTTAACAGTGCCTTTGGGAAATAATGTCCTACCCCAAGTTCCACCCTTTTGAGCATGGGGACACTTTAACAACTTTCATTTCACTGCTCTACATAAAGCTCACCTTGCCTCAAAGTCAACTCAAAAAGGGATTCCCTCTGGCAACCTACAATAGTTTTCAACCTGCAGGTCCAGCTACTGAAGAAGACTCAGAGTATAATCGTGTTGCAGCCCGTTTTTCTCTGCCTGTCCCCACAGATGAAGAAGAAGAAGAAGAAGAAGAAGAAGAAGAAGAAGAAGAAGAAGAAGAAGAAGAAGGAGAAGGAGAAGGAGAAGGAGAAGGAGAAGGAGAAGGAGAAGGAGAAGGAGAAGGAGAAGGAGAAGGAGAAGGAGAAGGAGAAGGAGAAGGAGAAGGAGAAGGAGAAGGAAGAAGGAAGAAGGAGGAGAAGAAGGGGAAGAAGGGGGAGGGGAAGGAGAAGAAGAGGGAGGAGAAGGAGGAGAAATAGTTAAAATATATTTAGCATATACTTTGCATGTATTAACTCATTTAATCTTCACATTTATGAATAACTCCTATTTCTTATCATTCTCAATTTACAGATGATGCAACTGAGACTAACAGGGATTAAATAATTTTCCCAGGCCCACTAACCTCAAAGCCCCTGTGTTTTCCTCACTGGGTTTCCAGAAGAAAATTCTCATTTCTCTGGGCTCATATGCCACTTAATTTGCACTTCTAACAAGTAACTTATACTGTTTTAAATCAAATGAAGAAGCAGTTAAGCATAATGGGTAAGCACATAGGTTCTGGAATAAGGTAGCTATCACTAAATAGGTAACTTTGGGTTAATTATCTGGCCTTTCTGAGCTTGGGCTCTTCATCTGAAAAAGGATTGGTACCTAGCTTCCTGGGTTATTGTAATGATTCAATAAATCAGTACTTAACAAAGTATTTAGTACAGCCCTGACTGTTATGGCTCAGTTGGTTGGAGTGTCATCCCATAACCAAAATGTTGTGGGTTTGTTTCCGGGTCAGGACACTTTCTTAAATTGCAAGTTCAATCTCCAGTCTGGGCACGTAAGATCCTTGGCCTGGGTACATATGGGAGGCAACCAATCAATGCTTCTCTCTCTCCCTTCCTCTCTCCCTTTCTCTCTCTCTAGAAGCAATGAAACAAATGCCCTTGGGTGAGGGTTTTAAAAAAAGAAAAAATAAATAAAGTACTTCATACAGAGCTTGATTCTCTTACTAAGGCAAGAATTATATAAATGTTATATTCATAAGTATTTGCCTATATGTCTTTCTTACCAATACTACAAGATAGCAACACTATGTGTTCTCACCAGCCGTACTGGTGCCCAAAGCAAATACTTAATAAATGTTTGTTGAATGCAGACAGGAACTATATAGTCATATCAATAATCATTCTGGGCTTATGATACATGCCAAATGTCCTTATTTGGATACTTTTCTTTGGGCTAAATCGTCATGACTTGTCCAATAGGTTCTTAGATGGGTCAATACTAACAGAAATAACAAAATTGTGAACTCCCTTCACCCCCAATTGTAGTGCTTGTTTTTACTGGAGTAATGTAAGTGGAGTGGAAAGAGGACATCTGGAGAATGATGAGCCTGGCCACTAATCATGGGAATCTCATAATAAAAATAGTCTCAACCTCCCTCTATGCATATGGAGAAACTGAAGATCAGAAAGGAATAGTGATTTGCTCAAGGTTATACAAAAAGCTGGTGGCAAAGTCAGGACTGGGATTTAAGTTTAAGTAATTCATATCTCCCATTTTTCCTTCTGTGCCTTCCCAGCATAGATATCTTACTCATCGGCTAAAAAGTGCCCCAGCAGACTGTGAAGGCTCTCAAAATGGCTATACTTGGGTACGGGGCCCTTTATTCCACAACCCAGCCCTTCTGGAGCACCTCATAAATAAAGTCTTTTCAATATCATAATTTGTTCCCTAATACATAAACTAAATTAATGAGCAAAGAAATTCAGTAACAGCAAAAAGTATTGAAGAAGAGCCTCAAAGCTGTCCTTCTCTGGAGCTACTTAGCAGGAACTTGAAAAACAGCAAAAGAACAAGATGCTTAGTTGATACCTCAGTAACTAGGTCCATGACAAATGATTTTTGCTTGGTTAAGCACCAGTACAGAACATGAATTTTTACTGTCTCATTACTATTTGTCTTTCTAATTCTATTGGCTAGAGTTGAGCTTTCTCTTATTTAATTAAAGTTATCTTTTTAAAAAAGATTTTATTTATTTATTTTTAGAGAAAGGGGAAGGGAGGGAGAAAAAGAAGCAGAGAAACGTCAATGTGTGGTTGCTTCTCATGCACTCCCAACTGGATACCTGGCCTGCAAGCCAGGCATGTGCCCTGACTGAGAATTGAACCAGTGATTTTGGTTCACAAGCTAGCACAAAATCCACTGAGCCACATCAGCCAGGGCTAAAGTTGTTATCATCTTAATAGTCTTTTATTATTTGAGCTAGATTCCTTTTGTTGATATTGTTGTTATTGCTCAATAATGTGCAGTATTTATATTTTTTTCTCTTTACTTTTTTACCTGCTTTACCCATTTCTCCCAACCTCCACCCCCCACCTCTGGCAACCACCACTCTGTTCTCTGTATCTATGAGCTTGTTTCAATTAAAAAAAAAATTAGATTCCACATATGAGAGAGATAATACAGTATTTGTCTTTCACTATCTGACTTATTTCACTTAGTATAACCCTCAAAATCCATTTATGTTGTCACAAATGGCAAGATTTCATTGTTTTTTAATTCTTTATTTTATTGATTATGCTATTACAATTGGCCCATTTTCCCGCTTCACTCCCCTCCACCCTGCCCACCCCCTCCCACCCACATTTCCCCCTTTAGTTCATGTTCATGTGTCATAAGTTCTTTAGTGTCTACGTTTCCCATACTATTCATACCCTTCCCCTGTCTATTTTCTACCTATTGTCTATGCTACTTATTCTCTATATCTTTTCCCCCTCTCTCCCCGTCCCACTTCCCTGTTGCTAACCCTCCATTTGATGACTTTTTTTTTTACTGTTGATATTTTTAATCTTCTTTTTCTTAGGTAAGTCCCTTTAACATTTCATATAATAAGGGCTTGGTGATGATGAACTCCTTTAACTTGACCTTATCTGAGAAGCACTTTATCTGCCCTTCCATTCTAAATGAAAGCTTTGCTGGATAGAGCAATCTGGGATGTAGGTCCTTGCCTTTCAGGACTTGGAATACTTCTTGCCAGCCCCTTCTGGCCTGAAAGGTCTCTTTCGAGAAATCAGCTGACAGTCTGATGGGAACTCCTTTGTAGGTTACTGTCTCCTTATCTCTTGCTGCTTCTAGGATTCTCTCCTTCATTTTTACCTTGGCTAATGTAATTATGATGTGCCTTGGCGTGTTCCTCCTCGGGTCCAACCTCTTTGGGACTCTCTGAGCTTCCTGGACTTCCTGGAAGTCTATTTCCTTTGCCAGATTGGGGAAGTTCTCATTTATTATCTGTTTAAATAAATTCTCAATTTGTTGCTGTTCCTCTTCTTCTGGTACCCCTATAATTCGTATGTTGGAATGTTTAAAGGTGTCCTGAAGGTCCCTAAGCCTCTCCTCATTTTTTTTTTGAATTCTTGTTTCTTCATTCTTTTCTGTTTGGTTGTTCCTTTCTTCCTTCTGGTCCACTCCATTGATTTGAGTCCCAGTTTTCTTCCCCTCACTATTAGTTCCCTGTTTGTTTTCCTTCATTTCTCTTATCGTAGTCTGCATTTGTTCATGTAAGTTATGACCAAAGTCAACCAATTCTGTGAGCATCCTGATCACCAGTGCTTTGAACTGTGCATCTGATAGGTTAGCTATCTCTTGGTCACTTAAAAAAATTGGCTCTGGGGCTTTTAATTCTGTTTAAGCCATCTTTTTTATTTTTTATTTTCCTTTGATCTGATTGTGGCTATTATGTAAGGGCAGCAGAGCCTTAGGTGTTCACCAGGGCGGGGCACCCCAGTCGCTGGGTTGTGACGTTTTATGTGGGGGCGGAGTCTGAGAGGGAACAACGGGGCCTGCTCCGCTCTCTCCAAGACCTCAGTCCCCCTTGCCGCCTCCCACAAGCAAACTGGGCCCTTCTGGTGCTGGCTCCTGGGCGGGTGGGCTTGTGTACTTTCTCGGACTCTGTGTGTTTCCCCAAGAAGTCTCCTGTGAGGCTGAGAGAATCTCCCAGCCTCAACCCCCACAGGTGTTTTCAATTGGTGCTCTTAGGCTTTGTTTCCCGGAGGCGCTGGGTCCCTGGGTTGCGTGGTCCTGTGTTCCTGCCCGTTTTCGCTTAGTTTGTCTGCGTGTGAATGTGTGGCTGCGGACAGCCAGCTGCCTTGCATCCCTCACGGGGTCTGCTCATTGCCTCCCACGCCCAGGGTCTGCCACCGGTCTGTCAGCTGCTGTCTGCACCCTGCAAGCCTGCGTCTGCCAGCCAGCACTTTTTCCTGCTGGGACCCCTTGACCCCTCTTCGTAGGCCTCCGACTCCGCCCCTCCTTACCGGTCTGAATGTACGGTAGTCCGACTTCCGTTCAATTCATTTCTCTCTGTTCTGGTTGTTTTTTTGTTTCTCAATTTTTGTTGTCCTTAGTTTTGGTTGCGCGAGGAGGCACAGTGTGACAACCTATGCCTCCATCTTGGCCAGAAGCTCTCATTGTTTTTTTTTTAATAAGTGAATAATATTCCATTATATAGGGTCTGGCAGAAGTAATGGCTGCTTGTGTGTGGTTGGTAGGGTAATAATATAGGTGTAATAATTTGTAGTTTTATTTTGAACATTTCACCTAAAATGTCATATGGAGTGTTTGAGTGTGATATTGTTATATTACAAAATTACATGCTTATGATTTTGTAATAAAAGTTTTCATAATAAAAAAGGGGCATTATTTGTGCCAGATCCTGTATGTATTACAATTTCTTTATCCATTCATCTGTCAATGCACACTTAGGCTATTTCCATATCTTGGCTATTATAAATGTTGCAGAGAGCATGGGTGTACATATATCTTTTTAAGTTAATATATTTGTTGTCTTTGGATACTCAGATATGGAGTTGCTGGATCATATGGTAATTCTATTCTTAATTTTTTAAAGAACCTCCATACTGTTTTTCATAGTCACTGTACCAATTTACATCCTCACCAACAGTGCACAAGGGTCCCCTTTTCTCCATATCCTTGCCAAACACTCATTATTTCTTGCATTTTTGATAATAGATGTGATGTGACATCTCATTGTGGTTTTGATTAGCATTTCCTTGATGATTAATGATGTTAAACTTATTTTCATGTTCCTGTTTTCCATCTTTATGAATTCTTTGGAAGAATTGTCTATTCAGATATTCTCCCTATTTTAAAATAAGATTTTTTTTGCTATTGAGTTGTATGAGTTCTCTTCATATTTGTTTTTTTCTTAAAGATTTTATTAATTTATCCCAGAGAGAGTGGAAGGTAGGGAGAAAGAGAGGGAGAGAAACATTGATGAGCAAGAGAAACATTGATCGGCTGCCTCCCACGAACACCCCAACTAGAGACCAGGCCAGCAACACAAGCATGTGCTCCCACCAGGAGCTGAACAAGTGACCATTCACTCTGCAGGATGACACCCAACCAAACTAAGCCACACCAGTCAGGGTTCTTTTCATATTTTGGATATTAGTTCCTCATCCCATATAAGATTTACAAATATTTACTCCTATTCAGTAGGTTGCCTATTAATTTTGTTGACGGTATTCTTTCTTGTGAAGAAGATCTTAGCATGGTATAGTCCCACTTATATATTTTTGCTTTTGCTTTTGGTGTCAGATTCAAAAATCATTGCCAAGATCTATGCCAAGGAGCTTACTGCTTATACTTTCTCTTAGAAATGTTATCATTTCAGATTTTACATTCAAATCTTTTATCCATTTTCAGTTAATTTTTGTATATGGTGTAAGATAACAGTCAGGTTCTTTAACATTCTTTTGCATGTGGCTGTTCAGTTTTCCCAACACTGTTTATTGAAAAGACTGTCTTTTCTCCATTGTATATTTTTGGCTACTTTGTCATAAATTAATTGAACATATATATGTGGCTTTAGCTCTGCACTCTCTATTCTGTTTTATTGATCTATGAGTCTGTTTTCAATGCCACTACCATACTGTTTTAATTACTATAGCTTTGTAGCATATTTTGAAATGAGGGAGCATGATTTTTCCAACTTCGTTGTTTCTCAAGATTGGTTTTGCTATTTGTTTTTGTTTTTGTGGTTCCATACAAATTTTAGGATTATTTGTTCTATTTCTTTGAAAGTTGCCATTGAATTTGTTAGGGATTGCACTGAATCTCTATATATTATTTTGAGTAGTATGGACACTCAACAATATTGATTCTTCTGATCCATGAGCACAGAATATCTTTTCATTTTTTGTGTCTTCTTTAATTTCTTTCATTACTGTGTTAGAGTTTTTCATATATAAGTCTTTTACCTCTTTGTTTAAATTTATTCCTAGGTATTTTATTCTTTTGTTGTAATTATAAGTGGGATTGTTTTCTCTTTTTTTACACTTTAAAGTATTTTTTATTGATTATGCTATTACAGTTATCCCAATTTTTCTCCCTTTATCCCCCCTCCACCCTGCCCCCCAACCCTCCTGCATTCCCCCCACCTTAGTTCATGTCCATGGGTTGTACATATAAGTTCTTTGAGTCCTCTGCTTCCCATACCATTTTTCATCTTTCCCCATCTATTTTGTGCCTACTAATTATGCTTCTTCTTCCCTGTACATTCTCACCCCTATTCCTCTCTTCCCCCTCCCCACTGAACTCCCTCTGTGTGATGTCCATTTCTCTGATTCTGTTCCTGTTCTGGTAGTTTGCTTAGTTTTTGTTTTTGTTGTTTTTCTTTTCCTTTAGGTTCATTTGTTAATAGTTGTGAGTTTGTTGTCATTTTATTGTTCATATCTTTTATATTCTTCTTCTTAGATAAATCCCTTTAATGTTTCATAAAGTAAGGGCTTGGTGATGATGAACTCCTTTAACCTGACCTTATTTGGGAAGCACTTTATCTGCCCTTCCATTCTAAATGAAAGCTTTGCTGGAGAGCGTAATCTTGGATGTAGGTCTTTGCCTTTCATGACTTCGAATACTTCTTCCCAGTCCCTTCTTGCCTGTAAGGTTTCTTTTGAGAAACCAGCTGATAGCCTTATGGGAACTCCTTTGTAGGTAACTGTCTCCTTCTCTATTGCTGTTTTTAGGATCTTCTCTTTGTCTTTAATCTTGGGTAACTTAATGATGATATGCCTTGGTATGTTTCTCTTTGGGTCCAACTTCTTTGGGACTCCCTGGGCTTCCTGGACTTCCTGGAAGTCTATTTCCTTTGCCAGATTGGGGAAATTTTCCTTCATTATTTGTTTAAAAAGTTTTCCATTTCTTGCTGTTGTTCTTCTCCTGCTGGCACCCCTATAATTTGTATATTGGAACATTTCAGATTGTCCCAGAGAATCCTCAGCCTCTCTTCATTTTTTTGATTCTTGTTTCTTCCTTCTGATCCAGCTAGATGTTTATTTCTTCCTTTTGTTCCAAATCATTGCTTTGAATCCTGGTTTCCTTCTTGTCACTGTTGGTTCCCTGAATATTTTGATTTATTTCATTTTGGGTATCTGTCATTTGCTCTTTCATTTTTTGACCAAGCTCAATCAGTTCTGTGAGCATTTTGATTACCAGGGCTTTAAATTCTCCATCAGATAGGTTGGCAATCTCCTCATCGCTTAGTTCTGAGGTTTTGCTGTGTTCTTTCATTTAGGTCATATTCCTTTGTCTTGGCGCAGCTGATAAGTTGTAAGGGGTTGGGCCTTAGGTATTCACTCAGGCAGGGGAACCCTTTTTGCTGCACTGCCTGTGGGGGAGGGGCCAGAGAGGGAACAATGCAGCTTGCCTGCTTGTCTCTAGCACACTTGCCAACAGACTCTCATGTCAGATTGGAAGTATCTCCCACCGCAGTAACCCCAGCCGTAGCCCACAGTCAGCTCTGAGTCTCAGTTTTCCCCTTAAGTCAGTCCCTCCAGCACAGCTCTGCTGGGCTTGGCTGTAGGCCCTGCCCCTCAGCTGCCTCACCATGGTTTTTCTGAGTCGGCGGCATGGTCCGCCTTACCAGTCTGGTTGATTTTTTTCTTTAATTACTTGGTTGCCGGAGTTTCATGCAGTTTGACTTTCTTGAGCTTTTGATTGTTTATTGATTTTAAATTGGTTGTTGTCCTCCTGTTGTTTGTGCAAGAAAGTGAAGGGTTTCTACCTATGCCTCTAACTCAGCCGGAAC
Source organism: Tonatia bakeri (assembly GCA_004024845.1). Classification (NCBI taxonomy): domain Eukaryota; kingdom Metazoa; phylum Chordata; class Mammalia; order Chiroptera; family Phyllostomidae; genus Tonatia; species Tonatia bakeri. Next base: position 55,463 of record PVIA01006077.1, on the reverse strand, counting down.
TCAATGGGATTTTCTTTCTTTTCTTTTTTATCCTCACTGAAGGACATTTTTTCCATTGCTTTGAGAGAGAGGGAGGGGGTAAAGAAAGAGAAAAAGAGAAACATCGAGGTGAGAGAGAAACATCAATTGGTTGCCTTCTCCTATGCACCTCAACTGGGAATTGAACCAGCAACCATTCAGTCTACAGGACAATACTCCAATCAACTGAGCCACACCTGCCCCCGTGATTATTTTCTTGATTTCTCTTTCTGATAGTTCATCTTTGGTGTATAGAAAGACTACATATTTTTGTGTATTGATTTTGCATCTTACAGCTTCACTGAATTTATTAGTTTTAACAGTTATTTGATGGGGTCTTTAAGGTTTTCTATATATGATATCATGTCATCTGCAAATAGTAACAGTTTCACTTCTTTCTTTCCAACCTGGATGTCTTTTATTTCTTTTTCTTGCCTAATTGCTGTGGCTAGGACTTCCATAGTGATGTTTTATTCAACATCACTATGTTGAATAAAAGTGATGAAAATGGGAATTCTTGCCTACTTACTGATTTTAGAGGAAAATCTTCCAATTTTTCACCATTATGAGGTTAGCTGTGGGCATGTCATATATGGCCTTTATTATGTTGAAGTAGATTTCATCTATACTCACTTTGTTGAAAGTTTTTATCATAAATCAATATTGAATTTTGTCAAATGCATTTTCTGCATCTATTAAAATAAACATGATTTTTACTCTTCATTTTATTAATGTGGTATATCATGATTAATTTTCAGATGTTGAGCTATCCTTGCATTTCTGGAATAAATCCAACTTGGTCATAGTGTATGATACTTTTAATGTATGGTTGAATTTGGTTTGGTAATATTTTCTTGAAGATTTTAACATCTACATTAATCAGGGATATTTTCCTATAAGTTTCTTTTTTTGTGGCATCCTTGTCTGGTTTTGGTATCAGGGTACTACTACTGGCTTCAGACCCGAGCTGCCAACACAATGCTTGCCAACACACGTGCTTAAGATATATTCAGCAATCAACTTTCTTATTTTGGGTATGTGACTGCTTCAATCAGAGACAATGATGTTAATTATGCAGAACCTAGACTGGAACTTAGCCTATGAATCAAAAGACACTTATAACCATTTGGCTGAAAAAATCTGGCTGTTGGGATTTCTTAAACCTTGCTAGGGTTTCTTCCTTTAGCTATATAAATCTCCTTGCTTCGCTGTCCAGTGCCTCCTGATCCTGGTCACCAACTGGATCTAACCCTGGCCACAGATGAACACCTTGTCTTACACAGTTGCCCTTTCCCCAAGCACACAGACACTAACTATTATAAGGCATTGCTTTTCAAAAATTAGAGGAGTAGCCATTTTGCAGCATAACCACACTACCTCTATTCACATCCTTGGCATTTAATACTATTATCAGTCCCACTGAATGCTAAATCCTTCCACAGGGCACCTTTCAGCCATTCCCAAATGGCTTCCAAATGTCTCAGAAATGCTTATTCCACTTACGTTTCTTCCAACTTTTTGTAAACTACATACATTCTCAGATTTTCTTGTCAGAGCTTCCCTCACAGATATACCTGATTTGACACAATAATCATGTTGCTGAAAGATATGACAATGGAATTCATATAATCAGCAATATTTCAAATGTCTTTAAAGAGTTACTAGTGGAACAGGTCCTAAGAAAAATCCTCCAAGAAGGTAAAGAACTGCTCTTCTGCCCTGCCACCATCTCAGCCCCACAGAGTTGCCCCTTTTTCCCTACATCCTGCCAGATTGCTTCTGATCCTTTGACCTCTCCCAGAGCCATGCAGCTCCCTGTTTCTCTTGTTGGTCTTCCAGAGCAGTTCCATTTCCTTTGCACATCCTCGATGACGTCTCCCAGGAGCCTCCATCCTTCCTCTCCTCTAGAGTCTATAAATACTCTGGTTCCCCATGGGAAGCATTCTCAAGCATCAAGACCCTGTGAGCTAGGATAGCCACACCAGAATGAACGGGTTTATCTCCAAGGTCCAGTGAGCTTTTGTACCATTCTTCCTCTTGCTTTGATGGCTAACCTTATCTGTGATTACATCAGGTGGGATGTTATACTATCTCAAATCTGGCACCTTAGTGTGCTGAGCCAGAGAAGACTGTTGGAAACTAAGTATCAAGTCTATGACCAGTTTCATTATGGGCTTAGAGCCTTATAATAATGAGGTTAAAGTTAGAGGGATAATCTGAGGTGGCTTTGCTCCATTTCAATTCCAAGTTTATACCCCTAAAGTGATCAGAGATTGGCACCAATCACCACCTGGATCCTAACCCTAGCCACAGACTGAGATGTTCTTGGGTTCTCACTTCATCATTCATACATTTTGTGAACACATATACAGTGAATTTAATTATATACTAACCTGGAAAAGGTAACACTTTTGAAAAAAGAAACAGAAAAGTAGTCATTGTACAGCAAAATCCCATGTATTAGTTTCCTAAGGCTGCTGTAACAAATTACCACAAACTTGGTGGCTTAAGACAACAGAAATTTACTCTTTCTTACTTTTGGAAAGCAGAAGTATGAAATCAAGATAACTGTATTCTTCCTTGCCTCTTTTAGCTTCTGATGGCTCCATGCATTCCCTGGCTTGGGGCTGCATCATCTTCACATGGCCTTCTCTTCTGTCTGTGTGATCTCCCTCTGCCTCTCACTTCTAAGGATACTTATCACTGGATTTAGGCCCGCCTGGATAATCCAGGATGATCTCATCTTAAGATTCTTTACTTAGTTGCACCTGCAAAGACTTTTTTTCCAAATAAGGTTACATTCAGTTTCCACAGGTCAGGAAGTAGACATATTTTGGGGGAGGCCAAAATTCAATCTACTATATCCCACTACCTCCATTCATATCTTTGCCATGCTGAAATAGAAAGTGTGAACTTCCCATCAATTTTACTTCCAAATATTTGTCAAATCTGTACAGCCTTTATGTTTCTGCTGTCTCATCCTCATTCAAACCCCATAATTCCCCACACATCACTATCCATAGCAACCAGGTTGGTCATGCTGGTCCCACTATGCTTGAAAGCTTCCTGTGACCCCCCATGGCTCTGAGGATCAAGACTCAACTATTGTCAACTAAGGCCTTGCATGATCTAGCTCCTTGCCTGTTGGGGACCTTGCCTGTTGGGGACTGCCCTGCCTTGTCTCAGGAAGCTGTAACCCCCCCATGACTTAGGCTGAGTGAGAGACCTCCAGACCAGGAGCCACCAAGGAGACAAAACTTATTTCCCTGGCATGAATGCTGCCTGTTCTGTGCCTGGCCTTCAATGATTGATCAGTTAGCCAATGACGGGTAACAATCCTCTAGGAAAGAGAATGAACCTAAGACAGGCATGATCACAGAAAGGCCTCTGGGAAGAGACTCGGGGCTGTGGAAATGAAGGGGTGGTCGACATCAACCCCTGCCCCCTCGGCTTTGTCAAAGCCTGAGTCTTTGTTCTTAGATGTGAGAAATCCAAGTCTCCTGGCTGCCTCTGTCTCCTGCCCAACTCAGGCCTGAGGAAATAGCTAAGGGGGCAGCCCAGAATCTTTGTAAGTCACCTATTCACCTTTGATCCTTTCTGCCAGACTATGAATCCACAAACTGAGTCTGCTTTCTTAATAAAAACCCACTTGGGTAAAGAAACAGGGTGCTTTCCACTAGAGAAAGTGGCCATGCTGTCTCTATTCTCCCACAGAAACTTGTTTGTCTCTGTGTATGTCTTTCTCGTGCTTTGATGAACATCCACAGCAGGGATGGATACTGCTGGATGGTATCCCCTACACTTGCCAACCTCCTCTTTTGCTTTGTCTCTCTTTTTATCTGCAAAGCCATATCCCTTGTTATCATAAAGCCTTCCCAATAATCTTTCCTCCTCTTGGAGAATGCTCCTTCCCACCCCATCTTCTTCTGGCTAATGTTTATCATCCATTAGTTCAGCTGTAAGGTCAAACAACTCTTCTTGAAGAGATGCTTTCCCTGGCCTCCAGACTGACTGAGATTCCTCTGTAATCACATCTTTTATAATTTTCAATTATATTTGTGTTAAAGTATTGTCTCTCCCCACCCAACAAGCCCTTGACTAAACAGAGCTACACTGGTTTCATCACTATGTCTTCAGCATGTAGCCAGTGTTTGACACATAGTAAGTGTTCAATCTTTATATAAATAAATATATTAATTAATTAATTAATTAATTGATCCATACATCTATTCTGATCCCTCAGATTCCTCTCCTGAAAATGAGAGAAATAATACCTCCTTCACAGGGTTAAATAAGAATAAAAAAATAGATAATGGAGAGGAAGGAGCTTTATAAACCATGATGTTTCTTATGAATTTAAGGAATCATTATGATATTGGTCAATGTAACTACCCTTTGGGGGATGGGGAGTGCACTGCACAGAGCATAGGGGCAGCAGGAGTAATAAGGGTGAAGGTGAGAACAGATATTTGAGGTCTACTTTCCTCTGGGTGAGAAGAGTTTCTGTGGCTCTGCTGAGTAGGATAAAATAACAAGAGCATTCAATTCCCCTGTTTCAGACTGAAGCTCATAACTTTCCAGCCCCTGGGATCAAAAGAAAATGCCACTCTCCTCAGATATAAATATTGCTTGAAGTCACCCTGGGCATTTAAGGTTTTAATTGTCTTCCTTTAAAGCATCTATCCAGGTGCTGGCTGAGGATAAGGTGACAGCCTTCTAGGCTCTCTACCGGGGCCTCCCATGAGGTGATCTGTCAGCCATGGCACTGCTCAGATGACAAATGACTTTGAAGAGTGCCTCTTGGCTTTTTATTATTTTCCTTCCTTGACTTTTTGGCTTTCACTGCTAACAGGTGGGGAGGTATCACCTCCTTCCTTCTGCCCCTCTACCATGTCCAACTAAAAGGCATCCCCGGAGGCTTGACATTCCAGGTCTTCAGTTTCTTACATTGATTTCCACATACCCCATCAAGTCATAATCTCCTTTCCTGCAGGGAAGAGACACTTCCACCTCTTCCTCCATATCCTCTTAGCTCCTTGCATTTAGGTCAAGAGACCTAAAAAGGTCATTTCTCACTTCCATCTCATCTTCCATTGTTTTCTCCCCTGGGATGTCTCTGCATTCATGGTCCTGAGACACATCACTGGTCTGGAATGTACATGGTGAGCCAATCCCCTGAATCAGAGACTTCGAGAAATTGGAAATAACAGAGCTCATTAGGCTGTAATTTCCCCAGTTTCCTCTACTGAGCTGGATGTCTTCCCACTAGCTTGATGGTGTGTTTCCCTGCTCTGTTGTCCCACTGGGATTTCAGGCTCTGTGCACATGGTCTTAGAAAGGTGAATAAAAAAGGCAAGAATCTGAGTAATCCAAGCAAAATCCATGGTATTGTCTCAATGATTTGGTCATCTTTGTATAACACACTATTTCGGTACAAAGCTTCAGGATAATTCCCTCTAATAGATGCCACATAACTGGAGCTGGAAAGGACCTTGCAGCTCATCTATTAAAAACCTGCTACTTTTGTGTGATACAAAGTCAATATATTCAGAAATTGATGACACTTTTGTAATACCAACAATGAACTATCAGAAAGAGAAACTAAGAAAAAAAAACATTTACTATAGCAACAAAAAAATAAAGTACCTAGGAATAAATTTAACAAAGGAGGTAGAATACTTATACTCAGAAAAGTATAGAATGCTGAAGAAAAAAAATGAGGAACATACAAATAAATGGAAGCATATATACTGTTTATGGATTGGAAGAATTACCTTAATTAAAATGTCCATTTTACCCAAAGTAATCTATAGATTCAATGCAATTGTTGTTAAAATACCAAAGGCATATATCACAGATCCAGAATAAATACTTCAAAAATTCAAATGAAAACAAAAAAAAACGACTCCAAATAGGCACAGCAATCTTTTTTATTTTTAAAAAAGATTTAATTTATTTATTTTTAGAATGAAGGGAAGGAAGGGAGAAAGACAAGAAGAGAAATATCGGCAGGTGAATAATAGCAACTTCCAATCAAGATAGAGGCATAGGTAGACATGCTTGGCCTACTTGCCCAACCACAGAAATAATTACAACTAAATCTCCAAACAAATAACACCCAGAACTATCAGAAAAATGAGCTGTATGGAAGTCCAACAACCAAGGATTTAAAGAAGCCACATTCATCCAGACGGATAGGAGGGGCAGGATCGTGGAGACAGGCAGAGAGGCGAGGAGATGTTATGTGGTGCAGAGAGGCTGTATCAGTGGTGGAACAGGCATGGGCAGTCCCACGTTCATGTGTGGTGGATAAAAATCAGGAGGGATACCTTGGGAACAAGCAATCCCAGTCACTGGCCAGAATGCACAGCCCAGGGCTCCAGCACTGGGAAGATGCAGTCCCAGAACTTCTGGCTGTAAACTCCAGTGGGGGTTGAGGCAATGGAAGAAACTCCCAGATTTTTAGGAAATTCCACTTAAAGGGCCTGCACAGTCTTAAAACCTATGCAAACCCATCCACTCTGGGACTCAACACCAGGGCAACAGCTGGAAGGGCTCCAGTCACATAGGAGGAGTGGGTGAAGTGACTGGAAAGAGGGCAAGTGCCAGGCAAACCTCCAGAAGACAGGCAGCGGCACAGTCCCCTCTCCAAGCCCTCTCCGCCACAGAGAGCCACAAAATGATAAAGCAGGTTCCCCCATCATGGTGATTATCTAAGGTTCTGCCCCACACAATTTGCAGGGGCCTTGTCAACAATAGGCCATGATACTAAGATAGGGAGTCAAAACAGCTCTACCTAATTCACAGAAACAAACACAGGGAGACTGCCAAAATAAGGAGACAAGGAAATATGGCCAAAATGAAAGAACAGAGCAAAACCCCAGAAAAGGACTAAATGAAACAGAGCTAGCAAACCTCTCAGATGCAGAGTTCAAAACACTAGTGATCAGGATGCTTGAAGAACTCATTGAGTATGGCATCAGCATAAAGGAAGAAATGAAGGTTGCACTAAGTGAAATAAAGAAAAATCTACAAGAAACCAGCTATGAGGGGAAGGAAGCTGGGGTTCAGATCAATGATTTGTAAAGTAAGGAAGAAATAAATATTCAATCAGAACAGCAAGATGAAACAGGAATTCAAAAAAAAAAATGAGGACAGTATAAGAAGACTCTGGGACATCTCCATAAGTGTCAACATCCAAATCATAGGGATGCCAGAAGGAGAAGAGGAAGAGCAAGACATTGAAAACTTATTTGAAAAAATAAAGAAAGAAAACTTCCCTAATTTGGAAAAAATAAAGAAAGGAAAACTCCCCTAATTTGGACAAGATAAAGCTAAAGGCATTTATCATCACCAAACCATTATTATAGGAAATGTTGAAGGAACTTATTAAAGAAAAAGAAGATAAAAACCATGAACATTAAACAGGCAACAAATTCACAACTATCAATAACTGAATCTAAAAAAAAACAAAGCAAAGAATTAGAACACAAACAGAATAATACATATGGAGATCATCTGAAGAGTCATCAGCTGTGGTGGGGGGAGTGGAAAAAAGTGCACAGATTAAAAAGCATAGTTGGTAGGAATAATATAGACAGGGGGATGTTAAGAATAGTATAGGAAATGGAGACACCAAATAACTTATATGCATGACCCATGGACATGAACTAAGGGGGACATTGCTGGAGGGAAGGGGGTACCAGGTGGAGAGGGGCCAAGGGGGTAAAATTGGGGCAACTGTAATAACATAATCAGTAAAATATTTTTTAAATAAAATAAAATAAAAAGTACCTTGCAACCCTGGCAGGTGTGGTTCATTAGATTGAGCACCAGCCTGTAAACTGAAAGGTCACCAGTTCAGTTCCCTGTCAAGGCACATGCCTGGGTTGTGTGTCATGTCCCCAGTTGTAGGTATGTGAGAGACACTGATTCATGTTTCTCTCCCTCTCTTTCACCCTCCATTCCCCTCTCTCTAAAAAATAAATAATATCTTAAAGATATCTTCCATATCTCTACTTAACTTTTTGAATATATGGAATGCACTTATAATAACTGTTTTAATATCTTTGTTTGATTCAATATCCTTGTTTGCTAATTCTGACATCTTTCTCAGTTCTGGTTTGATTTCAATTAATTGATTTATCTCCCCCTTATGAGTCATAGTTTACAGCTCTGTTCATGCCAGGTAACTTTTTATTGGATGCTAGGCATTGTGAATTCTACCTTGTTGGGTTCTTTAGTATGCCTCTGTTCCTATAATCAGTGATTTGCAACCAGAGGCAATTTTGTTTGTCCAGAAATAATCTTGATTGTTGCAAGTGAAGAGTGCTATTAGCATCCAGTGAGTAAAGGCCAGGTATGATGGTAAACATCTTACAATGCACCTCCAGACAGCCCCCATGACAAAGAATTTTCCAGCTGAAAATGTAGTTGTGAAACCCCACTGTAAATATTCTTGAACTTTGTTCTGGGATTCAGTTAGGTTTCTTGGAAATTGTTTTATCCCTTTGGGTCTTGCTACTAAGCTTTGTTACATGAGACAAGAGCAGTTCTCAGTCTAGAGATAATTTTCCCCAATACAAAAGCAATACCTTTCTGTGTTCTCTATGGAATGCCCCAATTTTAGCTGGTTAGAAATTGGCACTATTCAGAGCCCTGTGTGAGTTTGAAGCACCATTTCCTCTAATCTGGTATGTTTCTCTCCCCAACATCAGATGGTTTCCTCACACATGCTTGTGAATCTACATAGAGTTTGTTCCATTCCCACTTCACATGCAACACCAAGCCTACCTCCTCAGGATGTCCTAGACATAACTCACAATCACTGTTTCTACTTTCTCTCCCACTTCTGACCTACTCCTCCTTCTGTATCTCAGTGAATGTTGCCAGGCCCTAAAGCTAGAAATTCAGGAGTCACCCTTCACTCCTCCCTTCTCTTTACCCCACCATTCAATCAGCCAATTTGTTCTAACCAATGTCTCCTGCATTCTTTCGATACTTTCCATTTCCACAGTCCCTGCCCTAGCTTGGGCCATCATCATCTCTTGTTTGAACACTTCACAGGATGGCTCCAACTTGCATCTTCAGCATCTCCTTCCACTCCTCGTATACGCCCTCACCTTCAGTGTCACAGAAGTTTTCACTGGTTATCACAACTCTGTTATTTTGCAAATGCTATTCTCTTTGCCTGAAATATAGTTCTTTACTTCTTTGCCTGGCAAAATACTTCTCATTGTGCAAGAGCCAGCTAGAAAGTTATCTCTTCTGTCAAGCCCTCCTTGATTTTTTGAGGCATCTATTCACTCTTGTCCTTTCATTCTTCTGTGTTTTGGTCACACTTTGTTAACAATACTGGTCACATCTCTTGACACTGTTTTTGCCTCCACTATTACAGCTTGTAGGGATCTAACAATTCCTATAGTGTTCACAATGGACTGAGTTGTGTCCCTCCCCCAAATTCATATGTTGAATCCTTAACTCCCAATGTGACTATCTGAAGATAGGGTCTTTAGGAGGTAATTAAGGTTAAATTGGATCATAAGGGGAGGGCCCTAATCCCATAAGACTGAGTCCTTATAAGAGAAGGAAGATTTCTGGCACGCACTCTCTCTCTCCTTCTCTCCCTCTCTCCCTCTCTCCCTCTCTCCCCCTCCCCCCCTCTCCCCCTCTCCCTCTCTTCCCCTCTCCCTCTCTCCCTTTCCCAACTCCCTCTCCCAATCCATGGGAGGACACAGAGAGAAAGTGGCTATCTGTAAGCCAGGAAGAGGCTCTCACCAGATCTTAACCACTTTGGGACCGTGATCTCAAAGCTCCAGCCTCCAGGACTATGATAAATAAATTTGTGTTGTATAATACCTAGTCCTTGGTATTTTGTTTTGACAGTCTGAGCAGGCTACTACAGCACTTAATGCATGATAAATGCATTTTTTAATGAATTAGAAAGGAAGAGAAGACAGGGAGATGGAATCAATAGGGAGAGAAGATGCAATAAGAAAGAAGAAGAGAAAAAGAGAAGAATAAGAAAAATAAGGAAACTGGAAGAAGAAGGCAAAGAATGGGAGTGAGCTCATAAGGGAGCCAGTATTTCAGTGGAGACCTAATCATGCCAAGGGAACCACTGCCAAGATGGAGGTGAGTGGGTACAGGCCATGGGGCCAGAGCTGAGATTCCAGGCATTTTATACACTGTATATTTTCCCCCTAGAGAGGCCATGTCGTGCTTTCCTCAGAAGCTCTGGGCCCTTCAGTCAAGAACACAAGGCCTGGGGCCCTTTGGAAGGAGACACTTTGGCTCTTTGGCTGGACAACAGATGAGTGCCCTCAATTCCCTGGTCAGAGAAGGCTGCTGTCTACACCCAGCTGCGGGAAAGACAAGGAGAGTGTTTACTTATTAACCCAAGAGTCCTCAAAGGACTCCGCTCTCAGTTATGGCCATGTCCTAGGCTCTGTGACCCAGAGCCTCCAGCAATGTTTAAACCTAGACCATGAGAATGAATCCTCCACCCTCATCTTCAACTAGTGGGGTTAGGGACACTCATTTATGAACTGGGACCTGACAGGTGGCTTTTTTTTAAAAAAACCTCACATTCTGACAGAACGCCCCCCCAAAATGAGCACAATGCTTTCTGTTGCCTAAGGCTTGTGAAAATTGGTTTCAGACTCTGCCACTTGCTGCAGTAGACAGTGGCAGTCTTTCCAGTAAAAAGATGTTTCCTGGTGGGAAACCCAGACAGACAGGCTGCCTGGTGGTGGTGGCAGATAGGGCAGTGTCTACTGGACCCAGGAAGTCATCAAGCTCCATCCTTCCCAAGGGGGCTTTGCAGTGCCTCCTGTTGCCCTTGGGTCTGTAACTGCCTCTCTACACCCACCTGGGATCTGCCTTCTGCACTGCAGCCCCAGCCAGGGGCATTGTCTCCCCAGCTGAGTCTGGGCAGCCTGTGGTGGATCCTGCCCCTACTTGGGGTCAGGGAAACAGTGCTACCTGTGAGGAGGGGCTCCTGGCTGTACACACCCAGCCCAACCCTTAGAATCAGGACTCCTGACCAGAACAGGGTCAACATTTAGAAAGAAAACCAATAACAGTATTAAAACACATTTGATCACTTTGGAGGGGGCAGTTTTGGGGTGGGTAGGGAGCTGGTAGATAGAGTTAAAGGGAGCCATGGCTTTGAGGACATTCCCCAGGCAATCATCAGTGCTTGCAATGTTAACAATCATTGCTAGTCCCAGCCCCTAGGTTAGTTGGGTGCAGGGACATGACAGAGCTCTGAGGTCTGGTTCTTTATTCTATTGTTCTCACTCAGTCAGAAAGGGCTCCTAGCAAATACTCTGCTAGCCCCAGCTATCCCCATTAAATGGAGATCTTTGCTCTGCTTTCTGTATTCAGGATGGGATTTTTGTCCATGCTAAGACCTTATTTACAATATCTACACTAGTATGTCAAACCGCCAGCCTGGCAAAAAGCTGAGCCAGTGTTTAGGCTGAGACTCATGGAAGAGTGGAGATTTGCTCCCACCCAAGCAACCATACACTTTCCTGAAAACTGGGATCACCCCAAAGTTCACACTCTCCTGCCTGGCTTCTTGACAGTACTTTTCAAAAGTGATCACTTGGAAAAATTACTTGGAGTCCTTGTTAAAATGCAGATTCTGTGTTAGAAAATCTGGGTAGGACTTGAGATTCTGCATTCCTCACAAGCTCCCAGGTGATGTAGTTGCTGCCCTGGACCACACTAGGAGAAACAAGGGGTAGAGTAATACCCTGAACTGCAGCAGCACATTAAAATCACCTGGGGAGCTTCAAACACTTGAACTTCACTAAAAGAATGAATCTTAAGTGTTCTCACCACAAAAATAAAAGATAACTATGTGAGGTGATGGACCTTTTAACTCCATTGTGTAGTCACTTCACAATGTGTACATATGTTAAATTATCACATTGCACACCTTAAAAAAACATTATATTGTACCGCCAAAATATGTATAACTCTTATTTGTCAATCACACCTCACTAAAGCTGGGGGAAAAAGTAATTAGGCCAGGCTCCACCCCCAGATAGTCTGATTTAGTTCATCTAGGATGGGGCTAGGCTTTTTTTTTTAATTAAGCTTTTCAGGTGATTATAATGGGCAGCTAAGATTGAGAGCTACTGGTCTAAGCAGCTGTGAGGCGGGACTTAAGCTATAGCCAGGGACATTGATTCCACACTGAACCCAACTGGAGGGTTCAGTTTATGACCAAGGTTAGAAATTCAGTTTGCCAGTAACCAGAGGGGAGAAAGGAGGGGGATAACAGAAGAAAGAAGGGGAAGAGTCATCAAAGAAACATGTATAAAGGACCCAGGGACAAAGGCAAAGCGGGGTATGATTGAGGGTGGGAGATGGGAATAGGTGAGGTAAGGGCAAGTGCTGGCAGGAAAATGGAGGCAACGGTACTTGAACAACAATAAAAAAAAGAAAAGAAAGAAATTCAGTTTGCTATAGAAGAATATAATTGGTCCATATGGTTTCAAATACTTCATCTTACCTCACATTCATTTGGTCATCCAATTTCTATTGAGCCATTATACTTGCTGGGCACTGTCCTAGTTACTAAGGATTCAGCAGTGAATAAGACAGCCTGGTGATGAATATGGATAATAATCAAATAATTGCCAAAATAACTGCAAATGTACAATTTTATGAGTGCTTGAAAGAATCTAATTCAATGAGTACCTGAAGAAAGGAGGGGCGAGAAGATGACAATTAATTACCTACAATCTGAAGGATGAATTGTCACTAACTTGGTGTAAGGGGATGGGGTGGAGGGAAGGGAGAATGTTCCCAGGAGACTGACAGGGCAGTGTGGAGAGGAAGAGAAGTCAAGATGATCAGGGGGCAAGATGAAGCTTCAAAGGTAGAGAAGTACCAATGTAGAGCAGAGGTTCCCAGAAAATTAAAATTCCCACGGAATTTAAAAAATGTACTCAACTTGATTTCTAACCCCAAGATTCAGATTTCATGGTCTGGAGTAGGACCTAGGTAGCAATAATCTTAAAGTCTCCCTAATAATTCTAATGTTGAATCAAGGTTGAGAATCACTTGATGCAGAGCCACATAAGGTTTTTGACCTTTATATTAAGAACCATGACAAGGTATTGACATGTTTAAGCAGTCTGGTGACATCAAATTTGCATTTTAAAACTATCAGTCTGTCTGCAGAGCGAACATATTGGAAGGGGTAGAGTAGATATATGGAGAAGCTATTGCATTAGACCAGGTGAGAGATGATGGTAGCTGGGGCCAGGGTGGTGGTGGAGAGAAGTAAATGAATTCAAGAGCTACTTAGATGATGAAATTAGCAGGACTCAATAATAGATTAAATATAGGAAATAGAGAGACAGGAAAATGGTTAAAAATAACTTACAAGTTACTGACTTAGACAACTCAACAAATTCTGGTGCCACGGAGATACAGAAGACTGGAAGAGTACCACATTTGGAATGAAGGTCATAAGTTTGGTCCAAGCAGACCTAGCTATCTAGTATGCAGTTGGATAAGCTGTCCAAAGATCAAAAGAGAGATGGGAGCTAGAAATAAAAATCTGGGAGCCATCAGGATAAGTATTTAAGGCCAGGCACTGAATGAATCACTTGGGTAAAGGTTATAGAATGACAAGAGAAGAAAAGGGGGGAGGCCTTGAAGAATTCCAACATTGGATAGGTTGCTCTCCCAAGGTCCATACTATCAAGCTACGTTAGCCTTTTCCCCTCCCAACTGCTGCCTGTGAACCAAAGGGTTGCTGGTTTAATTCCCAGTCAGGGCACATGCCTGGGTTTCGAGCCAGGTCTCCAGTAGGGGGCGTGCAAGGGGCAACTACACATTGATGTTTTTCTCCCTCTCTTTCTCCCTCCCTCCCCTAAAAATAAATAAATTTTTTTTAAAAAGTAAAATGCCAAAGGTTAAAAAGAAAGAGAGAATCTTAAAAGCAGCGAGAGAAAAGCAGTTAGTTACCTACAAGAGAGCTACCATAAGACTGTCAGTGGATTTCTTAAAAGAAATTTTGCAGGCCAGAAGGGATTGGCAAGAAATATTGAAAATGATGAAAAGCAAGAACCTACAACTTAAATTACTCTACTCAGCAAAGCTATCATTTATAATCGAAGGACAGATAAAGGGCTTTCCAGACAAGAAAAAGCTAAAGTAGTTCATCATCACCAAGCCATTATATGAAATGTTAAAGGATCTTCTTTAAGAAGAACAACAAAAATATGAAAAATAAAATGGCAATAAATATATATCTATCAACAACTGAACCTAAAAAAAATAAATGAACAATCAGAACAGAAACAGAATCATAGATACAGAGAATGTTTTGACATTTGCCAGATGGCAGGGGGTTTGGGGGAGGGGTGAAAAAGGTGAAGGGATTAAGAAATTCAAATTGGTTGTTAAAGAATACTAATGGGAATGTAAAGTACAGCATAGGGGATATAGTCAATAATAGTCTAATAATTATGTATCATGTCATATTACTTATTAAGTTATGTAATGTCTAGCCACTGGGGTGTACACCTGAAACCAATATAATAATATATGTCAACTATAATTGAAAAAAAAAAGACACAGCCTGTGGTACTGCCTTCTTCCCTCTGCACTCTTAGAGCTATATGTCCTTTGGTTTTCTCTTGTGGCAGGTAGAGGACTTCCCACCTAACATAGGGTTCCTCTTTCAACACATGTCAACTGAGCATCTGCTGAGTGCAGGGCTCTGTGCTATGCCCCAGGCATGGGAATGGATACATAAAGAGATAGTTATTAGTAATAACAACTACCACTTGCCAAAAATTTTTATATACCAGTCACCATGTCAGCACTTCATTCAGGCATGCATTTGTTCATTCAGTAAATACTTACTGAGTGTCTACTATGGGTCAGGCACTGTTTTAGTGGCTGTGGGAGTGACAATGAGTATGAAAGCTAAACTCCCTGCTTTCATGAAGCTTACACTCTAGTGGGGAGGATAAATGGTACACAAAATAAATAATATACTCTGCCAGACTGTAGAAAGTGCTATGGAGAAAAGCAGCAGAGAAGAGGAAGGAGTACCCAGAAAGGTGGGAGCAGTGTGAAATGGGTTGACCATGGAAGGTCTCACTGAGGACATTTGAGACTAGACCTGAAGGAAGTGAGGGGTGAGGCTTTGCAGGTATTTGAAGGAAGGTCATTCTGAGCAAAGAGAATATCTGGATGAAGACCCTGAGGCTTGAATATGGGGGAGGCTGGCAGGGCTGGAGGAAAGAAAGAGCAGTAGGAGATGAGGACAGAGGGCAAATGCGAGGAGGGGTGTCAGAAGGTGCAGGATCATGGAGGCCATTGTAGTAACCTTGGTTTTTACCCAGAACAAGATGGGAAGCCATTGGAGGGTTTGAGCACAGTACCCCCACAATATTGTTAGTGATAGCATCACTATTCCCACTGTTAAATGAGGGAACTACAGCTCAGGAAACCTAAGTGACTTGGCTAGTGAGTGGCAAAGTGGAAATTTAGAGACTTCATGCCTTCTCCTCCCCAGCCCCAGGCTCAGAGTGGGGCACCATGTTTCTTACTCCCATCTGCTACTTCCAAACTATTGTTCCTTTGTAATTACCCAAAGACCATATACTACTCTGTGTACCCTCTCCTTGTTGTACCCACTAACTTCTGCCACTTTACTTATTGAGCACCTATTATGTACCAGCTACTGTTTTAGATGCTGAGAAAAAAATGACAAATAAGAGAAGTCAGCTCCTTGCTCTCATGGAGCTTTTATTGTGGTAGGCAGGGGAGAGAGGTATAAAAGAAAAAAGTTTTTAAAGAAAATATTCTTTAGTAATAAGAACCATGAAGAGAGAAGGGTGGTTACTTTGTAGAAACTATGTAGGGAAAGCCTCTCTGTGGGGGTAACAGTTAAATTGTGATCTGGGGAAGACCATTCCAGACACAGTGAGGTATGTGTGCAAAAGCTAAAGTAGAATGGAACTTGACATATTAGAGGAGCATAAGATAAAAGCATGGGTTCTGATGTAGGGAGAGGGCAGGAGATCCAGTGGCAACATAGGGACCAGTTCAGGCAGAGGCTTGTGGGTTATGAACACATGGAAATCCACTGGAATGTTCAAAACAAGGAAAGGAAATGATCTGATTGATAATTTAAGATCATGCCAACTTCATCTCATATAGCTGTTGTGAAAGAGAATGGATTGTTGGGGAAAGAGGGGACGGAGACAAGTGAAAAGATTTAGGATACATTTGGAGATAAAAACCAACCAGACATACTGATAGATTAGCTGTAAAAAGAGAGATTTTTGGCTAGAGCAGCTGCATGAATGATGATACCATTTATAGACCTAAGGAAGGCTTTGGGCAAGCGACTTCGGAGTAAGAGTCAAGAATTCTGTTTTGAACATATCTGCTTGAGATAGTAATGTCCAATAGACAATTGGATTCATGAGTCTGTAGTTCTAGAAAGCAGTCTAAGCTAGAGGAGAGATAGAATCAGAAATATAGAAATATTAACACCATGTATACCCACCTGTGCCAAGCACATAGTTTGGCGTATGGCATGTGGTCCAAAAATTTTTGGTTGTTTCAATGAATAAATTAATGGATAAAATGTGTTCTTACAGCTTTGTAATCAGACAGACTTGGGTTCAGATCTAAATCTTGGCTTTGCTAACTTACTAGCTTGACCTTAAATGAGTTATTAAACCTTCTAGTGTCTCAGTTTCTTTATTGATAAAATGAAGACAGCAATGATACTTATTCCATGGGGTCATCACGAATATTATACTAAATAAGCCATGTAAAGTGCATTGTAAGTACTCAGGAAATTGGTGGCTGTTATCATATTTGAAACATGAGGTAGGCCCCAAGAAGGCAAGCCTTCAAGGGACCCTTAAAAGGGTGGTACAATATGGCCACCATCAAGTGACAGGCAGCAAGATCCAGAGGTTAGGTGTCACCCTCTTGAGCTAAATTATCTGGATTCATAATCCTGGCTGAGCCACTTACAAGTTTAGTTAATGTCTATGTACCTCAGTGTTTTTAAAATCATTATTATTTAATCTCCAAAATAGAGATAATAATAGACCTACCTCATAAGGCTGTTGTGAAAGATTAAATAAGATAATCCATGGAGAAGGTTGACAACAGTGCCTGGCTCATCCTAAGGACACAGTAAATGTTAAGATGTAGAAAGAATGGAGTTGCAAATAGGCTTCAGCTGTGTCCTTGACCTCTCTCCAGAGAAGAATTCAGCCCTGGCCAGACAGAAGAGCCCATTTCAAACAGTTCTGCTCTCCCAACACTCCTTTCTATCATCCTGATCCTCCCTATCTGCAGCCTTCCAGTTTCTGCAACTCTATGAATAGCTTGTGAGCCTTTGCCAGGGTTAGTGTGGAAAAGGCTAGCTCCTCCACTCAAGGGCTGCAGAAATGTAGACCCCCTTTCACTTGGGGAGAAGGTGTTAGCCACAGGCTACAAGCAAAATAGTCTAGGTCCCCAAGCTGCCTGAAGTTGTCTAGGAGCAGAGACAAATAACAAACTAGCACAGTCCTAGAGGGCCCCCCGGCCTTTTTTCCACTCAAATGCTCCCTTTGTTGCTAAGAAGCAAACCTGCCCCATCTCCACTGGCACCAGCCTGCTCATTGTTTTCCTAAGAGACCATCCCAAGCCAAGAACTAGGGCTACCTCTGTCTCACATAAATGGCAGCCTGGAAGTACCATTGCAGTGGCAGTATCATATAACCCAAATTCTCCACAGCTAAAGACTCTAGAACAGGTCCCAGGGTCAGGTAATCTGGGCAGAAACAGAAAGGGCCCAAAGGAAGTCACCAAAAGCATTTGGCCTGGCTCTTCCACTGTGCTCAGCTACCTGTGGCGAATGCTGCTCAAGGTCCTCACATCTGAGTAATGAATACAAGGTGAGTCTACTTTAAGTTTCATTTGAGCAAAGTGGTAAGCCTTGTGGATTTTTCCCACCAGGAAGATACAGCTGAGACATCATAAACAGAAGGTCCTTCAGGAAGACGAAGATGATGGATCTGGCATAGAAACAGTTGGAGGGGTCCTTTCTTCAAAAGGGAAGAGCTTCTTTGGTACCCTTGAAGCTTTTCTCCTGGACCAGGCCAGTAGACTGCCTACCACGGACTTACCCAACCTCTTCCTCCTCCTGTCAGATATCTCCTTGAGGGGGTTCTCATCACCTCCATGTTCATGTTACACTCACTCGGCTGAGGAAAAGTAAAGAGGATTCCCCAGCTCTATCTTCATGCATTGTTATCTCTACAACCCTCTCTCAGTATGTTGTCTTCTGCTCAATAATTAATGTTCCAACTTCTCAAATGCTTATTGACACAAAGGAAATTTTAGAGCTAGAGAGGGCTTTCTAAATCATTTCATCCTAACATCTCGTTTTTACAAATAATAAAATTAAGGCCCAGAGAGGAAAAGTTTCCTACCCAAGGCCACACAGCAAGTAATTGGCAAGGGTAGACCCAGGAACCCAGATATCCTGACTCCCAAATCAGAGCTCTTTGCACAACACTACCCTACTTGCACTAAACTCATTTGTCTTTTGCTGTGTACAAATCACCCTAAGTCTTAGTGGCTTATGACAATTCCTGTGGGTCAGAAATTGGGGAAGGGCTCAGCTGGGAAGCTCAGGCTCAGGGTCCCTCTTAAGGCTACAATTGAAGAGTGACTGGAACTGGAACTGTAGGTGGAGTGAAGATGGGGCTAGAGCACCTGGGGACAGGACAGGCATCTCTCTCTCCATGTAGTCCTGAGACTCTATGTGATATCTCTGTGTGAGTTTGTCTGGGCTTCCTCACAGTATAATGGCCATCAAATAAATCACAGAGTGGCTCAAAGCTTCAAGAGTGAGTGTTCCCCGTCCCCATATTTCCAGGGAAACACTTTGTAAAGTATGTGATTGTCTAACCACTACCCTCTATACCTAAAACCAATACAAAATGATATAGAATGTAAAGTGTAATTGAAAAAAAAAAACAAATTAAAAAAAGAATGAGTGTTCCAACAAGAGAAGTGGAAGCTGTACTTCCTGTTATGACCTAACTTCTAAGTCACCTGGCTTTACTTCTGTCATAGTCATGAGCCTGTCAAACTTTGGAAGGGTGTGGGAGAGGAAAGAGTGTAAATAGTCCCTACACCTCAATGGATACAGTGTCAAAGTCACATCGACAGAAATGCACGTGGGGCAAGAGACTTTTTTCAGCCACCTTTGGAAAATACTACCACCTATCCCAATCTTACTTCACACTTCCCATTTTTCCCTCATGTGAACCATCCACTTTGGCCAACAGGGCTGCTCCACACCCTTCAGTCAAGCCTTCTTCTGTCTTGGTTTTTTAGTTTGGCTACACACCAGACACCCAGGATGCCCAGGATGTCCTCCTCTTTTCTCCAGTGCTTTCCTTAAAATTCCCTAGAGACTCCAATGAACACCACAAGCAGCAATCTTCTCCTCATTCAAAGCATACAGACACTTGCATGTTTAATAGACCAAAGAGTTGCTCCACAGTTGGTCGTAGCAGTCTGTGAGTTTCCACATATGAGCCCTAAGCATCTGGATTCTGCTGGCTGAACTGTCTTCCTCATTCTTCCAGGGTCACAGAGCATCAGATTCACGTGGCTTCTGGCCATAAGGGCAGAAGAGAGCAGTGACCATAGTGCAGTGTCTCTTCTGAGTTGGGCACAGAAGACTGGGCTCTGAGCATAACATCCTGGCAATCAGATGAGGGGTGGCAGTAAAATGTGTTGGCAAGAGCCTTTGGCCGAGAGTCAGGAAACCAATGTCCCCGCTCCAGCTCTCTGACCAATTTGATGTGTGCATGACCTAAGGCAACTGCTTACTTTCTCAGTGGGCCTCAGTTTCCCTACCTCTGCAATATGAAACCTAGAGCTTGCCCTTCTTATCTGTGTGATGAGCAGATAAGGAGATGGGAACAATCCTTTGAGAGCAGAAAATGCTTTTAACATGATAGTAATTCTTGTATTTGTTTCTTCCTTAAACTAACACTTCCTTCCTCACCAGCATGGAAACTCTAAGGGGTGGATGAGTTGGTAGTGAGTGGTTATGGAACTGGCACTGGCCAACAGCCTTTCCCTAAGTATATATATGGTAGGATTCAGGCAGGGAGTGCTATGCAATATGACCATTCCCCAGTTTCTGAAGTGTTCACCCTGGGCAGAAGCAGAGGTTTTAACACAGAGCTAATAAGTCCACCCTGTGCAGCTCCAACACCCCCAGCCTATTCATACCCCTAGGAAGCATGCATAATCTGAAAGAAAACACTCCCCAAAACCTCTAATTACAAAGTTCTTTGTTAGGCTACTAATTTAGTTGTGTGGCCTTGGCTAAATTACTTCTCCTCCATGGTGTTAGTTTTCTTAGAAGAAAATGGATTCATCACTACCCCTGCTGCTGGAGAAGACCTTGATGATTTCTTGACTCCACCATACCCATTGTGCAGGAGTGGCATGTGGTCTCTTTGGGGCTTGGATGTATTAAGTCAAAGCAGCCTTCATCAAAATAATACCTGGTTTTCCCCAAATAAAGGGAGCCTCTTAGGCTCTTTTATCTCACAGGACCTAAGAGCTAGCTGAGGCAGAGTTTGGGCCCAGGAGTTAGCAGACCAGAACGGCAATTCTGGTTGCATGATGTGACCTTGGCTGAGTAAGAGAGTCTCAAACCTTCAGGGCTAAAAGGCACTGCCAAAATCCTCAAGCCCAGTGGCTGTCAACCTCCAAAATGAACAACCCTAGATGACACTCGCTTGAGGGACTCACTGCTACCCCAGTGTTTGGGGCAATTCTCTGTCTGTCAGCTGGAACTTCATTCATCTTTCTTCCTCCCACTCTAGAAAGCATATCACATCTCTCAGATAATCTGAAGTTCTTGTGCATGTGCACAAAGGCTGGTCATTGCAGCATTGCTTATAATGGATAAAAAGCAAAAGCAACCTAAGTGTTCACCAGGAGGTAATTAACTTATTTAACTTATTGAGTAACCATAGTATGAAATACTAAGCAGATATTTTTAATGTGTGAATATGTAGATATAGAAAGTTATCCAAGATATAGTTAAGTGTTAAGACCAAGGTATGGAACAATATGCATGATAAAATATATGTTAAACACATACACATGCAACAATCTATTTCTATAGGTAGGTAGGTACGTATACATGTAACATATGCACTATATGTGTGTTAGAGTTCTCCTCAGAAATAGAACAAATAGAATATGTAGCTATAGACATAGAGATGGAAATATATAGTTATGTAGATTTATTATGAGGAACTGGCTGTTGGTATTATGGAGGCTGAGAAGTCCCACAGTCAGCAGTCTGCAAGCTGGAGAGACAAGAGAACTGGTAATGTAATTCCAGCCCGAGTCTGAAGGCCAGAGAACCAGAGGTGCTGATGATCTAAGTCCCAGTCTGAGGGCAGGAGAAGATTCATGTCCATCTCAAGAAAGCAAACAGGAAGGGAACAATCTATCTTTTCCTCTGCTTTTTGCTCTAAATAGATCTGCAGCAGGTTGGATGATACCCACCCAGATTGGGGAGGGCAACCTACTTTGCTGAGTCCACTGAGTCCAGCTGAGTCCAATGCTGATCTTATCTTGGAACACCTTCACAGACATACCCAGAAATAATGTTGAATCTGGGCACCCAGTGGCCCAGTCAAATTGACACATGAAATTAACCATTACAGTATGCAGTCACATAGACAAAAGCTTAGGTAACTGAAAACCCTAACAGAGATTGCCTTCAGAAAGGACTGAAATCAGAAAGGAGTTTCAAAGAATTCTTCCAAAATACCTGAATAGTTTAGATTTTCCTAATGTGAATTTATTCATCAATGCATTTTCTGATTAAAAAAATCCATTTAACAGCCCTGGCTGGTGTGGCTCACTCAGTGGATTGAGCATGGGTCTGTGAACCAAAGGGTCACGCTTGGGTTGTGGTCCAGGTCCCCAGTAGGGGGTGTGCTACAGGCAACCACAGATTGATGTTTCCCTCTCTCTCTATCCCCCTCCCTTCCCCTCTCTCTAAAACTAAATCAATAAAATCTTTAAAAAACATATTTTCTTTTTAAAAACATCCATTTAAATTATGTGATGTGTTAGCATTTGGGAATAGCTTCATGAACAGGACATGGGACATCTTTGCACTGTTTTTGCAACTTCTTGTGAGTCTATAGTTACTTGAAAATAAACACTTAAGAAGTGGGAGGCACAGAGAACTTCTTGAACTTTTTGAGGTGATGGAAATGTCTCCTATCTGGAATGTGGGGATGATTACATGACTGTACACATTTGTTAAAACTTTTTTTACCTTTACACACAAAAGGATGCATTTTAATGTATGTAAATTATGCCTTAATAAACCCATTTTCTTATCATTATAGCATCAACCTTTACTATTCTAACTAAACTCCTAGAGAGCATAGGTAGCATCCTCCAGGTTCTAAGTGTATATGCCTGTCAGTAAGAGAAAACCATCTGTTTGCAGAGTTAAAACAATACCATTTTTATAAAAGACAAACACAAGAGGACAAATGGGTGAGAGTGATACTATTGTAGGAATAACTTCTCTAGCTTATTAATACAAGTAAATCATTCACAAACTTTTGCATTTTGTGGTTAATAAAAAATTGCTCTCAACACACTTCACAATAGTCAGAAGTGCTTGTGCTGGGTCCCTATCAGATGATCAAAACCCTCCAGTGATGAGGGGTCCCCTCACTTACTGTAGCCTATACCATTGTTCAGAAAACTATAATAGAAAGTTCTTTATTAGGTTACTAATTAGCTGTGTGGCCTTGGGTCAATTATTTCCCCTCTCCGGGCCTTGGTTTCCTTAGAAGAAAATGGGCTAGCTGACCTTTCTTGTCCCTTCAGGCTATGAGTCAATAAAAATTAGAATTTACATCCTTTTAATTATTTAGCTGATTCTGCCTTCTGGAGTCACTCAGAACTTGGCCTTATGTGACAGGAACAGCCAGAAACACATTAGAAGTCAGCTCCCCTGTGCCCTTCACATTGCCTTCATAGCACATGGAAAGATGGTATGGGGCAGGGCTGGGAGGTGGCAAGATCCACAATCTTGTGGTAGCCAGGAGACTGACTCTAGGCTCTGCTACTTCCCAGAACCTCAGTGTCCTATCTGTAAAAAGGGACTAATTATACCAATCTCCTGTCAGGGGTAGGGGATGAGGCTGGAGGTAGTAAATGAAGTAATGTATGTAAATTGAGGTGTGTGGTTGGTAGAACAACATGCCCCTCCATGTCCACATCCTAATCCCCAGAACCTGTAAATCTGTAAATATGTCATGTTATATGGCAAGGGGGCATTGTGGTTGCTACTCAGTTGACTTAAAACAGGGAGATTTAAGCATTATCTCAGATTATGTGGATGGGCCCAATATAATCATTAGGACCCTTATAAGTGGAAGAGGGGATAGGAGAGTCAGATTCAGAGTGATGGGACGTGATAAAGACTTAATATGCCATCGCTGGCTTTGAAGATATAAAGGTCTCATGAGCCAAGGAATGTGGGTACCACTAGAAGCTAGAAAAGCCTCCAAAAGGAACACTGTTGACATCTTGGTTTTAGCCCATTGACACCCATTTTGGACTTCTGACATCCATAATTGTAAAAGGACACGTTTGTGTTGTTTTAAGCCACTAAGTTTGTGATTAATCTGTACTTTCATATTCCAGAGTTGTAGTTACTCACTGTCAACCAAGGTCTGAAAATATTAAATGAAAAATTTCAGAAGTAAACAACTCATAAGTTTTAAATTGTGTGACATTCTGAATACTGTGATGAATTCTCATGCAGTCCTGCTCTGTTCTGCTAAGGATGTGAATTATCCCTTTGTCCAGAGTCTATGTACTGTGGACACTCCCTGCCTATTAGTCAGTAGCCATTGGGGTTATCATATCAACTATTGTGATATCACAGTGCTTATGTTCAAGTAACTTTTTTTTTTTTTACTTAATAATGGCCCCAAAACACAAGAGTAGTGATGCTGGCAATTCAGCTTTACTGAAGAGAAGCCATAATGTGTTTCCTTTAAGTGAAAGGTATGTATGTGTAGGAAAAATGTTAGTATATATATAGTTTGGTACTATGTGCAGTTTCAGGCACCACTGGGGATCTTGGAATGTATCTCCCATGGACAAGACAGAACTACAGTACTTCATTACAAAGACAATAGCAAACTGACACAGTATGGCTATGGCCCCCTCCTGACTGGTCTCCCAGCACCTACTCTTGCCCCTGTCCTGTCGGTTCCTCACAACACAGCCAAAACAATGTTTCCAAGATCCTCACCTAACCAAGTCACATCTTTTAATACAATTCTTCTCCCTCGTCTTCGAGTGTGCCCCAGGGCTTTTCAATCTGCTGTCCTCTGTTTAAAAGGTGTCATAGTCCCCTGGGCAATACCTCATTGGTCTTCATAGATTGGCTCAAAGGTGAAACTGCTGCTGCCTCAAGGCAGCCTGCCCTGATCCCCAGTCTTGGTTAGGTTCTGTGGGTAAGTGCTCTCATGGCACCCTGTACTCCTCTGCAGCATTTGTAGGTTTTCAAATAAATATATGTATTTCTCTAACTTGGGGTATATTACCTGTATTTTCTCAGAAATCTACAAGCTTTCTAAGGACAGGGATAGTACCTCACCTCACCTAATCTGGTGTGTAGCACATTGGAAGCACTCGGTAAACGGCAGCTATCTTCACTGTTTTATTTTTGAAACTTTACCATTCTTGTCACCCCACAAACACTATCTGGCTTGCAGTCCTCTTTAAAAAGTGATACCCCTACCTTGACCTAGTCCTCCTAGGGGTGGTGAGAGCAGCACAAAGTAGAAAGCTGAGTATGCTGTCACAGCTTATCGGGGGTGTGACATTTCTATTTATGCGGCTGAAGGCTATTTTCCTTTGTCACGAACTGTATCACACTCTCAGATCCAGCTTAGCTTGAGGTCACTCAGACTACCCACTCACTAGCCCCAAGTTTTGTTTCCATCAGAACATCTGTTGAGCTACGTTTTCCTGTTCTGTTTCTGTATGGTTGCTCTTTATAACCCAAGTGTGGAGCTCTCCCCTTATTCCTGTGGAGTTCCATTATGTGGTGTTCAGGCACTTGTTCTAATTTGTCTAAATCTTCCTGAGTCCCAATTCATTATATTAACCAACCCTCTTAGCCTTGTGTCATCTGCACATCTGAGCAATGTGTCCCTGTGCCTGCCTCTAAGTCCTGAATAACAACGTGGAACAGGGCAAAGCTAATAACAGGTCCCTGGAAATGCTGTCAGTGACCCCCTGGATGTGGCACCCATCGCAGGGTGTTTAATCAGCAACACAAATTGTGTGGAGGTTAAGTCCTGGCTTTGCCACTATCGTGGCTGTGAAATTAGGAATAATATTACTGTATATTAGATTCTTAGGGCCACCATGTCAAAGTACCATGAACTTGATGGCTTAACACAATAGGCTTTTTTTCCCTCACAGTTCTAGAGCCTAAAAGTTCAAAATCAAGTTGCCTGTAAGACCACACTCCCTCCAGCAGTAGGTGGTTCCTGGTATTCCTTGGTTTAAGGCAGCATAACTTCAGTCTCTGCCACATGGCCTTATTCTCTGTGAGTCCTCTTCTCTTCTTAGAAGGACAACAGTCATTGAATTTAGGGCTTACCCTGCCCAGTATGACCTCATCTTAACTAATTATACCTGCAAAACCCCTATGCAAACAATGCCACATTCTGAAGTTCTGAGGGTACATGAATTCTGGGGTAACATTATTGAACCCCCTACAAATAGTAATACTTTCTCATAAGAACTTCGGGAAACTCCAGAATGATAAGGTAGGGCAGTGCTGCTCACAGTAATGTGCACACAACCACCCGGGGATCTCGTTAAAATGCACATTTCAGTCAACCAGACCGGGTTGGGTCTGTATTTCTTACAAGCTCCCAAGTGATGCCCTAGCTGTTCCTCTGTGCTTTGAATAACAAGGATATAAGTGAAAGAAAGTGGTTTGAAAACAGATGTCCAGTAGGCTTATTTCATTTCTTTTGTAGTGAGTTTTTTCATTGTCTTGTTTCCCACTCTCCTGGCTATTATGCAAACTGTAGAAGATAGAAAACATGTTTTAGTTTGGATTTACCTCAGAAGCAGGCCTGGAGACAAAGACTGGGGTTTAGGTAGTTTATTGGGGAGGTGATCATGTGAGGCACAGTGTGGAAGTAGGGAAAGGGAGAAAAGGCTGAGAAACCAATGGAGAGGGCATAAAACAGCAGGTGGCCCTGGGGGCAAATAGGACTCCATCATGCACAGGGTTGGGGGCCAGGAGGCCAGAGGACTGACTGAGATACTATGGGGACACTCCTCAGAATTGTCCTGCTGGATTTCTAGGATGGGGTGGGGGACTAGGGCATTTCTGCACTGATTTCCATTCCTCGTAAGTTGAAGGCTGGCCTGGGGTCAAGTTTCTGTGTGCAACTGGACAAGCTCCCCAGTGCTGGAGGAAGGTCTTTCTCTGGTGGAGAAGCTTCAGGCACTAGAAGTGAGAAACATGTGCCTACTGGAGTGATCCTTCTGCAGCCACAGGTGACCTTGGCTAGGCTGAGATGGGGGAGGGAGGGAGATCATCATCACCTGCTACAAAAGCCTTCCAGGTTTGCATGTCATCTGTGACTCTAACATTCTATTTTGAGCACTTGAACTACTCAAGCAAGCTCTCACATTTATGATTAGGACCGTCCTCCAAACCCAGGGGATACCTGGCCCACAGGAGTGTCCTGGGAGAATACGTCAATGGCTTGTCATAACCCACATGTGCTCTACTCCCCTGCACCTGCCTTTGCATGGGTAAAATAGTTTACACTGTTGTATGTATGATAGGTTAATGGAACTATGCATCAGGGTCACCTTAGGGAGGGCATACTACCCTCTCTCACAGTCCCAACCTTCACCTAGTTCAATTGAGTCACACTCTTGACATTCAGTATCACATTTTATCTTCATCACAACCCTATGAGGTAGTTGCTATGATTGTCCTTATCTTATAGCCATATATTGAGGGCATGAAAAGCTAAGTCACTTGGCCAAGGTCACTCACAAAATGGCAAAAGTAGGATCCAAATGTAGTCTGTCTGATTCACTATGCTCTATGGATTCCACAGGAGGAATCAGGTAATAGGCCCCAATGATATTTAACACAAATCTAAACCACATTTCTAGAACTATCTGTTGGATGAGAATAGTGAGATGAACTACTTTTATTTGTACACAGCTTCTATTCCTAGTATAACACAGTAGGTCTGTTGGGGTGTGATTCCTCCCTTAGAAAAATAAGTTACTGCATGTAAAATCTGTGTATTCTTTTTTATAACTTAGTGTGTTTACTTTTTCCTGTGTGGGTACTCACTGGGATAGATGAATTTTTCTTAGATAATTGGTAAATGAATAGATTCAGACTCTAATAAGCAAATGATACCATGGATAAATGAAATAAATTCAATAATTCAATATCCTTAGTTCAAAATTTTTCATCATAGGATTTCCTTAACTAGTGATTTTTCTAATGTATTGAATACAGGATTCCACTGCAACACACATTTCAGGACACACATTTACTCACAAAATAAGGGATAGATGCACCTTTCTGCTATGTTTAGAACCATTTCTCCTCTCTTTCCTGTCAGCAAACTACCCAAGAGAGAAGATGGCGGATTTCCCTGCACATGGTATAGACAGGGCCAGAGGTGTATACACAGAGAAGTTGTCAACCACTAAGTTTTAGTAAGTTTGTCCTTGAAAAATGAGCCCATACAACTCGTACAGAAGGGGTGAATGAGAGTGCGAGGAGGGAAATGTGAGCTTTTCTGCATTTCTTCAACTCTGCTTTCTTTTTGCACACTTATTACTTACTGTAGAGAACACAGAAAAGAAAAGGCCCCACTCTCTGCCTTGAAGGCACTGACAGTCCAATTAGAGAGAGAAACAGAACACGCTGGAAACAACTCATGTACAACCCAAGAGAGGTGAAAAATAATGTGAGAGTGCATGGCTCTTACTCAAAATGCTGAAAGGGATTCAGGAAATGGAGAGATGGGTATAGACTGAGAGAAAAGTAGGTGCAGTGAAAAGAGTACTGGTTAAGGAGGTTAGGAGACCTGTGTTCTAGACCAGTTCATTGTCCAACCCTCTGTGTCACCCTGTTTATTCACTTCTCTCTCACAGACCCATCCTCAACCAGCTTGCACTCTAGCAGGAGACATGGGGCTAGAACTCCTACAGATGCACACAATACCCCAGGACCATGGAGGAGCATAATTCACTCAACATCTCCTGAATACCAGCTAGGTGCCAGGCACTGGGAGACAAACATCAAACAGGTATGCTGAAACAGCTGCAGGTCCCCAAACCCACATGGCTACTCTTGCTTTTATATTTACTTCTGCTCATGTTGTTCTATCACCCAGTCACCATCCTCATTTTGTCCATCAGGAAACATTATTGACCATTTAAATGCCTGGCCAGCAATCACCTCCTTTGTGAAGGTGTCTATCTTAGTGCCCTTACAACACTACACTAAAATGGTCTCTGCCCCTCCTACCCATCTCTCTAACTCACCTGCAAACTCTTTGAGGATAAGAAAGGACTTATCTTTAGACCTAGTAGTGGCACTGGGTCTGGCCCAGAGCACTAGCTCCTTCAGTAAATGTTTGTCAAATCATATACAATCAAATCAAACTGAGAGTGGGATCTTTGACTCCATCAAACTTCAATTTGCCTCACAGTTACCCTTGGTAAAGAGTGAGCTTGGAAGCATGACCCACTTGTAGGCTTTGGTGACTGTGCGACAGAATAAGAGTTTCTGAGAGACATTTTGCCAAATGGCATATGCATATTAGAGAAGAATATTAAAATGGAGACCAGTACGCTGCTGTTATCCCCTTCCCAGGCTCTGGTCGAGAACCCAAACTCCAGAGGGGACCATTTAAAAATTAGAACCTAAATGTACTTAAACAATCATTAAAATAAAAAAAAAAAGAAATAAGACAAGGAAAAAAAAAATTAGAACCTGGCCCTGGCCAGTGTGGCTCAGTAGATTGGGCACTGGACTAGAAACTGAAAGGTTGCTGGTTCAATTCCCAGTCAGAGCACATGCCTGGGTTGCAGGCCAGGTCCCCATTTGGGGATGTGCGAGAGGCAACCTATTGATAGACGTTTCTCTCACACATCCATGTTTTTCTCCCTCTTTCTCCCTCCCTTCCCCTCTCTCTAATAATAAATAAAAAGATAATCCTTAAAAAAATAAAAATCAGAACTAGACATAACTAGCAGCTCCAAAGACCACTGGGTTGGTGTAGTCCATTGTCTTAGTTCAGGCTGCTGTAACAAAAATACCATAGATGAGGCAGCTTAAACAATGAACATTTATTTTTCACAGTGCTGGAGCTAGGAAGTCCATGATCAAAGTGCTGGCAGTTCAGGCCTTCTCGTATCCTCACATGTTGGAGACCAGAGGGAGATGGACAAGAAGCGAACTCTCTCCAGTTTCTTCTTATAAAGGCACTAATCCCATTATAAGGGCTGCACCCTTATGACCTACTCATCTCCCAAAGGGCTCATCTCCTAATATCATCACATTGGGTACTATGGTTAACACATGTATTCTAAGGGCACACAAACATGCAGTTATAGCACCCATCATTTTGCACATAGATGCCACCACCACCTCAAATTATGCAATGCAGCAGCCTGGCACCAAGATCAATAGAGGGACAAGGCTGAACAGCCCTTGGTAAAGTAGCCCTCAGCTTCCACTGTGTGTCTCCCTTATACTCATCCCCTGCTATGGGCAAAGGGAGGAGGCAGAGAAAATAATAATAGAAAACTCATAAGCAGAATAGTAAGCATAATCTATATACTTGCAGAGGCCAAAAAATAAATGTAACATCCCAGAACACAGAGTCCTTTAATTGGTTAAGGGAGAAGTCTGGGCTAATGAAGGCAACAGAGTAGACTCAGTCATCGACCAGTCAGTGGGCTTGTAAATTAGCACAGAGGACCCAGGGGACAATTTGTGGCAGCTCAGTGCTAGCCAGTCATTTCCACCACTGCAGCAAAGACAGCTAGGCACACTGTGCAACACAGTCCTATGTTTTGGTCCCATTTTTCTGTGCTATCTTGGCAGTGAGGCAAATGTGACCCTTTCCAACCAGAGGGGCCATAAACATCACAGGTCAGTCCTCTGTATTCCTCTGGGGACCAGTTGGAGTCAGTTCAGCTAGGCAGAGCAGAGAAGAAAGCCCCAGTGGAGGACTGGCAGCAAAGACCGCCTTCTAGTGAGATAGCATGAGGCTGTGGCCAGGGCCTGAGGCCAGAGGACAATACAATAATGGGGAGGGGATTCCAGACAAGGCCCCTTCTGAATACCATTACTACTCCATTTTCCCAATACAGGAAGGACCAGATCTGCATTAAAGCCTGTAATTAGGATGGCAGGCAGGTGAGGAAAGGGGCAGAAGCCTGGAACAAGCTTTTAAACCAATGTCTTTACAAATGCCTTGGCTTGTTTATCAATATGATGTCCATGACCACTGACACCCCATAGTTCAGGGCCTCAGAGTCAGCCTGTGGCTAGGGTTCAGGTTCAATCTGAAATGGAATCTGGTGTCAGCTTCAGTCTGTGGCTGGCAGCCCAGCACAACTTACTGGGCCTGATGCAGCCTAGGCCCACATCCTTGGCTTCATTAATGCCAAACTCTGAGCAACTCCAGACTCAGTCTCCAGAACAGCTTCATCTGAAACTCTGTAAAATGCCAGTAAACAACACACTAATGAAATCCACAGATGAGCTAAAACTGGACCATTCAGCATCAGCTAGGACTGAGATTAAGTCTCTAGAGGGCCTGAGAAGTTAGAAATATGGTGAGGAAATAATCAAGTGAAATTCAGCCTGGACAGGGTCCAACTAACCTCATGTGCACACTGCCAGATTCTCCCGCAGTTATAAGGAGGTGAGAGGGTTGGAGAGAGCAGTAGGGCTAAGGGAGGCAGAGAGGCAGGATGTGGCAGGAGCTTGGGGTTGGTGGCCCCACCTTAGTCATTTGGAGGTGAGTCTGTAGAGACAACATATGCACCAGGGAGCAGGCTCCTGTCCATGTCCATTCCAAGGAAGTCCAGCAGGATTGAATAGTTCCAAAGCAAGGAGAGCTTTAGGGGCACTGGACAGGAAGAGTATTATGAATGAGTCATGCTTGTGACAGTTTTTTTCAGAAGTGCCAAGATCTTTGGTGCCATCTGTACCCTGAGGAGCTTCACAGCAAGCCTAGACCCCAGGAAAAACTCGAGTCAGGAGAAGATGGCAGTGGTAGTCTCTGGAATCAGACAAACTTGGGTCCCATGCCTAGCCCTGTTCTAGACTTGTAGACTAACATCCTACAGCCCCTGTTTCCTGATCTGCAAAATAGGATGATATTTGACTTTCATCATAGAGTGTCCTGAGGACAAAATAAGATAATGCTTGTGAAGCAATAAGCACAGTTCTTAGCACACAGTGTAAGCCAAGAAGAGGAGGAGGAAACCAAAGACTATATTGCTGGAGTGCTCACCATGGTGTCCTTCCATATCCTTTCTTCTAAGGGCCTACCCCATCTAGGGCTCCAGACCAACCCAGTCTCTTTTCAGCCTGAAAATAACTGGTCTCTCCAAACACTGCTCCCTGACAAGCCTCAGTTGCTGAAAGAACTGCCACTGCCACATTGATGGCCAATCATGGTTGAATTTCTTGCTCCATCCATAATCCCTGCCATTAATGGAGACTGTGATAACTTTAGCTAGAACTAAGTGTTTGAACTTTAAGCTTTTCCTCAAAGATTTATAGAACAAGTCCCAGTATGCCCTTTGTGAGAAACAGACAATATTTAAATGTCTGGGCAGGTTAGCTTTGGTTGATGTGCCCAGTGGGAGCCAAGACAATAGATTTCATCTGAGTGCAGACCACTGTTTTTCATTCTAGCCCTAGCAATGGACTAAGCTCCAAATGATCCCTAACCCTAGCCTCAACATGATCCCCCACCCCTAGTCTGCCTGCTTCATATGGAGTGTGAAAAACTCAGGTTAAACCCATCCCCAATGGAGGAAAAAACACCTAAAGATATCTCATGAGACTGATATTGGTTTATTGATTCTTTCTCTCTCAATTAGGAGCCCTCACTGAATCCGAAGTTACACAGAGTACTCTCCCCAAAAGAATGAGAGTGCCTTGGAACCTATCTTCTGGGTACTTGCAGGATCACCCTGGCAGTGACAACAGCTAGGAGTCCAAAAGCAATACATGAATGGATATGATGTTCTCTCTTGTTAGAGCAAGACAAGGACCTAAAGAGGTGTGGTGCCATGGTGAAGATGAGCCTGTGAGGAGTGCCCAGGCTGGAGTAGATGCAGAGAGTATGCTGCTGCTCTCTCATAGATCCAAGAAGTCTTTCGCTTTACTTGATGCACTCAGGTTATGCCAACCTTCAGCAAGAGGGACAAACATAGGCCTGCTGGTAAGACCCACTGCCTGGGAACTTAGCCCAGCTCTCCAGCAGAGAGATTGGCTTCCATCTGGGCTGTTTCTTACCATGAGCTATTCCAGCATGAGACTAGGAAGTATCCTGTTGCATTTTTGAGGTCCCATCCAGGCCCTTGATTAGACCATGTGTCCAGAGTTCTGGTTCAGAATGTGTTCCTTATAAATAAGAAGCTTAGAAAGAAAATGTGGAATAGCTGGCTCCAGCCAGCTCTTGTCACCTCAGTCATTCCAATGTTCCCCTCAATGTCAAAGTCTTCTCCAGCCAGTTATCATCAGCTAAGCTCTTGCTCACAGCTTTTTTTAAAGAAAATAGATCCTTAATGTCTAGCTATTTCCAAGTAAATCCTGGCTACCTACCTGTTGCTTAAGGAGCTGTGTATCCCTATCAGACTGGGAGCTCTCATGGGCAGGGCCTACCCTTTTCTCCTTCTTGTGTTCCTGGAAATAGGGCTCTTGCACCCAGTGGAAACTCTTTGTTGAGTGCTCATCATATACCAGGCTCTAAGCTGGATATCACAATGAACAAAACAAAGTTCCTCTTCTCATGAAGCCAACATGTTAGTGGAGTGCAAAGGTGATCACTGGGAGGGGAAACCCAAAGGCACTTGTTCAACAAACAGGTATTGGGCACCCACTTTGTCCCAGGCTTTACACTAGATCCTGGAGGCACAATACCAAAGCAGACCTGGTACTTGGCCAGGAGGAGTCACCAGCAAGGCCAGCACTGTGGCCACCATTCCAGGGGAAGTGTTTTCTCTCAGGTGGCTCCATTGGCTCTGGTCAGCTGCCCACTACCCACTGCCCCATCACTTTACCCTTTCCTCTACCATAAGCAGCACAGGTTGGCTGAGAACTCACAGAGAGCTGTTCATTCATACATCTACAAGGAACAAGACTAGTGATTCTTCCTAAAATACCAATCCAAAAGAACCTTTGCACCCCAATGTTCATAGCAGCACAATTTACAACAGCTAAGTGCTGAAAGCAACCTAGATGTCCATCAGTAAATGAATGGGTCAAAAACTATGGTACATTTACACGATGGAATTCTATGCAGCAGAAAGAAAGAAGGAGTTCCTACCCTTTGCAACATCATGGATGCAACTGGAAAGCATTATGTTAAGCGAAATAAGCCAGGCAGTGAAAGATAAATACCGTATGATTTCACCTTTAACAGGAACCTAAACAACAAAACAAAGAAACAAGCAAAATATAGTCAATGACACTGCATTAGAGGACAGGCAGAAAGTGACCAGAGGAGAAAGAAGAGGGAATTTCAGGGGAAAAGGGGAAGGGTTTACAGGAACAAAGTTAAAAGACACATGGATAAAAACTAGGGGGAGGGTGGTAACAGGAGGGAAATGGGAGGGAAATGGGAGGGGGGTGGGTGGGCTTGATTGGGAGTAAATGGGAGAAAACTGTACTTGAACAATCATTAAAATAAAAAAAATAAAATAAAATAAAGACTAGTGATTCTTTGAAAAAAAAAAAAAGAAGGAGAATGTGGCTTCCAGGTTTATCTCAGAGCAAAGGGTGCAGTCAGGACAGAGAAGAAGAAGCAGCTTTCATTTCAGGGCTATTGTTAATATCTGTACCATATACACTGACCATCTGACCAGTGGGTAAATCAAAGCCCACAGCCTCACCCCAGCAAACTCCACAACCTTCTTACCCAAAATACACACTCCAGCAAGACAGGGGTTTAGGAACCTGGGCCCTACTGTGGAGCTTGAAGAGACCGAGGCAGATTGTCTAGCCTGGAGTTCAGCTGGAAGGGGAGAAACAATTGCCTTGGGAACAAACTAGTAAGGACTGGTCCCAGTCAGGGTGGCAGGGTAGAGATCCTAGGAGACTGCAGAGATGGTGTTGCACTGCTCATATTCCTCTCAGAACCAGGTGCAGGGAGCTGAGTTCACTGACAGCCTCCGCTGCTACTCTTTTGGATCTTTAGTGGTATTCACATCAAGACCATGTTTTCCCCAGGCTGCTCCAAGCCAATGAGTACGCCTGGGAGGGATGTCAGGCATAGCCATTCCTGTGACATGGAACTCTTCCAATAGGCAAACCTTGCTCAAAGATTTCCCATCAATCTGGCCAGGGCTTTCTCAGAACTGTGCTGCAGTCTGAGACTCTTCCTCCCCAAGACTCCTTCCTTTCCTATCTCCTTTTTCAGGTGTCAGCCCTGCACTGTGGTGGGAAGACTGTCCCTGTCTACTTCCACTTCCATGCCTATAACTTTCACATGTTTTCCCTCCAACAAATCACTTGCATATTTGACACCATCTTGATGTCTGCTTCTCAGAGGTCCCACACTGGCAGAAGACAACGATCCTGTGGGTCAAGACAAGTAACCTAATACATATATATGCCACCTGCAGCCTAGAAAGTTCAATACCCACTGACAAAACAGTATTGTTTTCCCAGGTCTAGGGGAAAGGGGGGTGCATGAACTCCTTTCTGATGACTTAGGAGTCCCAGCCTGACACAGCTGCTATCCTGCTGAGGAAGATTTGCACCAACTCTCTCCCTCAGCTCAGAGGTCTCCAGTTCCCTCAAGTAGAAGTCGAAAAATTCTCCCTCAACATGTCAAAATATTTAATTCCAAAAAAAAAATCCAGATATACCTCACTTTACCCAAGGACTGTGTCCTTGAGAAGTTGAGTGCAAATTAAACTTTGGTGAACAAGATCCTATTGTACATACCCTAGGAGGCTCACAATTAAAAAGAACTCTGGCCCTGGCTGATGTGGCTCAGTGGATTGAGCACTGGCCTGTGCACCAGAGGGCCACCAGTTCAATTCCCAGTCAGAGCATGTGCCTGGGTTGTGGGCCAGGTCCCCAGTAGGGGGCGTATGAGAGGGAACCACAAATTAATGTTTCTCCTTTCCCTCTCTTTCTCCTTCCCTTCCCTCTAAAAATAAATAAATAAAATATTTAAAATAAATAAAAAATAAAAAAAAAGAACTCTGCAGTTCATCAAAAGTCAGCATACCACATATCTGAATTGACAGTAAAGCTGATGACAAAGGATCCTCTTTGAACTGCCCCATGGCATTTTCCCAAGGTGGGTATACTGTGAATAAGTCAAGGAAATAGTGATTGCAGCTCGTCCTTGGCCTTGGGGAACTCCAAGCCCATTGACGAGACAAACAGGATCCAATCGGAGAACAACAGACCACAAAGACTAAATTTGAGTAATATCTGTGCACTAACACCATTGTTAGTTCACTAGTTCTTAGAAGCAGGAGTGAGTTTAGACAAGAATAATCAGGGAGGCCACTGAGGGTGGGCACCTGAGAGTGCGTTCCAGGCATCTATACCACCACTACACAGAGCTGTCCTGTTTCTGCCCCTCCCTGTCTACCCCAGTTGCTCCAGAGCCCTACGGTGCTCCCTGGGCCTGGCCACATGATTGGCTGCCTGGAGAGGCCCTGGCATGGTTCCCAGTGCCAGAGGTGGGGGTGAAGATGTGTGGGCTAGTTGGAGTATAGCCAGCCCACAGGGCCCAGCTGCAAGATGCAGGGCCAAGCTGACAATGCTGGTCTGAGAAGACTCCTGCCATAGCCTCCAAAATACCAATTGAGGTTTTCTCCTTGTTTGGAATTTAGTAACTATTTCCATTTCAATTATGCCTTTTGTTTGCCCCAGTTTTCCTTTTCTTTGTAATAGCGTTAATGGCCCTGCCTGGAGATGAGACAGGGAAGGCAGGGCTTGAGCCAAAAGATCAGTTAAGTTAGCAGAATGTGCCCTGGGGCCTCACAGCATCTCTTCTAGCACCCTTTACTCCCATCCCTGGGGCCTGAGCCCACAGCAATCCCATTCCAGAGCTTATCCATGGAGAAAGACTACCTGGGCTCCAACTCAATCCTTTTCTTTTCCATCATGACTTCCCTAAACTGTGGCCCATTCCTTCAGCATTGAGCTCTCTCCTGGTAAACCACTCTGTCCTGCACTGCCTTCTCCTCTCATTGGACACCCTCTCCCTGGACAGTCTCACCAATTCCCATGGCCACAGTTATTTCTCCAGCCCCCAGCTCTCCTCTAAACCCCAGATTTACGTAGTCAACTGCCTTCTCTACTGCAGTTGCTTTCAAGCCTCTCAAATTCCACATGTCCAAAACTGAACTCATTATCTCCACCCACTAATAAATAATACTCCTCCAAAAAAGAAAAAAAAACAAAAAACAAACTTTTCCCACCTCAGTCTCAGTGAATGGCATGACCATCCTTCTAGTTGTTCAAGCTAGAAAACCAGAGGTCACCCTGAACTCTGCACTTTACTTCACCCACCACCTAAATCCAAGCTATCAGCAAGTCTTGTCAATCCTACCTCTTAAATATCTCTCAAATGTTTTCACATCTCTCTAGTCCTGCTGACAATCTTTTAGTTAAGATCACCATCAGCTCATTTGTAGACAGCTTAAATAACCTTATAATTTGTTCTTCTGCCTCAGTATTTACCTCTTGTCCATTCAAGAGATCACCAGGGGGCCACCAACTTTTCCTTCAAAACAAATATGACCATGTCTCTATCCTGCTTAAAAAATCTCTTCTGTGACTTCTGCTTCCAACCATATTTTTATCAGAACTTTTTATCCTGTCATTAATAAAACCTAGAAAACTGGAAAAATATATGAAACAGCTGTTTTAAACATCAGACAACAGTCAGTGCAGGGCTATGATCCCTGAAAGAAGAGAAACAAATGAGGTGAAGTCTGTGATATCTCTTAGTTTCTTCCTGGAAGCACTTTCTGGATCATGGTGTAGAAAGGGAAATCCCAGAACAGCACAGTGGTCTCCCTAAGTTAAAGAGGAAAAATTGGCCCAGGCTGGTGTGGCTCAGTGGATTGAGCACCAGCCTGTGAACCAAAGGGTCGCCAGTTCAATTTCCCAGTCAGGGCACATGCCTGAGTTGCAGGTCAGGTTCCCAGTGGGGAGCGTGCGAGAGGCAACTACACATTGATGTTTCTCTCCCTCTCTTTCTCCCTCCCTTCTGCTCTCTCTAAAAATAACAATTTTTAAATATATTTTATTATGCTATTATAGTTGTCCCATTACCCCCCTTCATTCCCCTCCACCCTGCACACCTTCTCCTACCCACATTTCCCCACT
Organism: Tonatia bakeri; assembly: GCA_004024845.1. Lineage (NCBI taxonomy): Eukaryota > Metazoa > Chordata > Mammalia > Chiroptera > Phyllostomidae > Tonatia > Tonatia bakeri. Next base: position 17,692 of record PVIA01006077.1, on the reverse strand, counting down.
TTAGTTCATGTCCATGGGTCATAAGTTCTTTAGCTTCTACATTTCTCATACTATTCTTACCCTCCCCCTGTCTATTTTCTACCTACCACCTATGCTACTTATTCTCTGTACCTTTTCCCCCTCTCTCCTCCTCCCACTCCCCTGTTGCTAACCCTCCATGTGATCTCCATTTCTGTGGTTCTGTTCCTGTTCTAGTTGTTTGCTTAGTTTCTTTTTGTTTTTATTGTGGTTGTTAATAATTGTGAGTTTGCTGTCATTTTACTATACATGTTTTTTATCTTCTTTTTCTTAGATAAGTTCCTTTGACATTTCATATAATAAGGGCTTGGTGATGATGAACTCCTTTCAAATGACTTTATCTGAGAAACACTTTCTTTGCCCTTCCATTCTAAATGAAAGCTTTGCTGGATAGAGCAATCTTGGATGTAGGTCCTTGCCTTTCATGACTTGGAATACTTCTTTCCAGCCTCTTCTTGTCTGCAATGTCTCTTTTGAGAAATCAGCTGACAGTCTGATGGGAACTCCTGTGTAGGTAACTGTCTCCTTATCTCTTGCTACTTCTAGGATTCTCTCCTTCATTTTTACCTTGGATAATGTAATTATCATGTGCCTTGCTGTGTTCCTCCTTGGGCCCAACTTCTTTAGGACTCTCTGAACTTCCTGGACTTCCTGGAAGTCTATTTCCTTTGCTAGAATGGGGAAGTTCTCCTTTATTATTTGTTCAAATAACTTTTCCACTTATTTCTCTTCCTCTTCCCCTTCTGGTACCCCTATAATTCGGATGTTGGAACGTTTCAAGATGTCCTGGAAGTTCTTAAGCCTCTCCTCATTTTTTTGAATTCTTGTTTCTTTATTCTTTTCTGATTGTATGTTTTTTTCTTCCTTCTGGTCCACTCCATTGATGTGAGACCCAGCTTTCATTCCATCAATATTGGTTCCCTGTGCATTTTTCTTCATTTCACTTATTGTAGCCTTCATTTTTTCAACTAATTTGTGACCAAAATCAACCAATTTTGTGAGCATCCTGATCACCAGTGCTTTGAACTGTGCATCTGAAACGTTGGCTATCTTTCAGTCGCTTAAAAGTACTGGTTGTGAGGATTTCATTTGTTCTTCTGTTTCAACCATCTTCTTTTTATTTTTCCTTTGATCTGGTCGCGCCTGTTATATATGAGGGGCGGAGCCTTAGGTGTTCGCCAGGGCAGGGCACCCCAGTCGCTGGGTTGTGATGCTATATGTGGGGGCAGGGTCCAAGAGGGAACAATGGTGCTTGCTCTGCTCTCCGTGGGACCTCAGTCCCTTCTGCCACTTCCCTTGAGCAAACTGGGCCCCTCTTGTGCCAATTCCCACGTGGATGGGCTTGTGCACCCCATGGGACTTTCCAACGACCTCTCCTGTGAGGCTGAGAGTCTCTCCCTATGCTTCAACCCCCACAGGTGTTTTCAATCAGTGCCCCAAGGCTGTATTTCTTAGCGCTGGGATCCTGGGTTGCGCGTAGTGTCTTGCTTCACAATCGCCACCTCGCTGGGTCTGCAACTTGCCACCCCTGGGCTGGGGTCTGCCAGCTACCGCTTGTGCACCCAGGGTCCACCCACCCAGATGCCTTATGCACCGGTTCCCAATGCTCTCTGCTCTCTGCACCAGTGACTCGCACCTGGCTGCCTGACTCCGCCCCTTCTACCAGTCTGGATGAATGTGTCTATTTTAACTCCTTGGTTGTCCGACTTCCATACAGTTCAATTTTCTGTCAGTTCTGGTTGTTAATCTGTTTCTAAATTGTTGTTGTCCCTGTCTTGATTGTGCGAGAAGGCACAGTGCGTCTATCTATGTCTCCATCTTGGCTGGAAGTCCTAAAAATAACAATATTTTTTAAAAATTGGAGTTTGAAGGACTTCGGTGTCTGGAATTTGCAGGGTAGAGCTCTGGAAAGAAGAGAAAAACACAGAAAAAGAGTTTCAGATATCTGCATAGAGATCTTCTTGATTAGATTGCTGAATGCTAGGCTACACGTACATAGGTGAGAAAGCCAGGCAAAGAACTACCAAGAAACTATACGCTGAAATTCCCAGAGCTCTCACAGATTTTATAAACATTCAATGTTCTACCAACCAGAATAGAAAAACCTTGTGAAAATCCAGGATATTGAATAGAAACCCAAAAAAGGTCATACCTTAGCAGTAAGAATAAACTAGCTCTAGACAAAATGCTAATCTAGATATGCTGTAATGAACTTCAAAAACAAGCCTGGAAAGACTTAGGTTGATGCATAAGTAACTTAACTGACTTTCAGATCTCATTTAAAAGAGGACACAATAACCAGACGCTCAACAATGAAACATACATAATATGTAGGATCTAATAAAAATTACTAGACAGGAAACTGTGCTTTTTCCATAACTAGGGAAAAAAATCAATTAATAGAAATAGAGCCAAAAATGACACAAAGGTGGAATTAGCAAACAAGTATTTTTTAAATACCTATTATAAAAATGTTCAAAGATTTAAAGGAAAACATGAATATAATGAGGAAAGAAATTAATATATATGAGGTCTTCCCAGAAAAAGTCCAAGCACTGTTAATATAAAGAAAATGGTTTACATGACATCAAGGTACCCTGGCAGGAAAGGACTAGTCAGTGGGGGCACTAGAAGCCATTGAGTGAGCATATGTACTTTGTGGCCATTGTATTCAAAATGACTGAGCAAATAGTCTCTGCCACGAATCTGCATCTAATTTTGTGTTAAGTTTGAACATCCTCTGCAGAAACTATTTGGATGATTCAGAAGGCTGCAGTTATGGGCAACTGGTGATTGGCAGCTTCACCACGATAACACACATGCTCAATGCATCACATCTGGTGCAGAGTTTTTTAGTGAAACCTCAAATCACCCAGGTGACTAAGCCCCACTACAGCCCAAATTTGGCACCCTGAGACTTCTGGTTTTCCCCAAAACTAAAATCACCTTTGAAAGAGAAGAAGTTTCATACCATTCATGACACTCAAGAAAATATGATGGGGCAGGTAATGGTGATTGAGAGAAATGTGTGAGGTCCCAAGGTGTCCACTTTGAAGGGGACTCAGGTGTCATTGTCCTATGTACAATGTTATTTATATCTTTCATCTTCCTCAATAAATGTCTCTATTTTTCATAATACATGGCTGGATACCTTTGGACTGACCTCATATATCCAAATAGAATTATTAGAGGTGAAAAATACAACATTTGAAAAAAATTCAACAGTGAAGGGAAGGAAACCAGGACTCAGATCAACAATTTGGAACAGAAGGAGGAAATAAACATTCAAGTGGAACAGAATGAAGAAACAAAAATTCAAAAAAATGATAAAAGACTTAGGAACCTCTGGGACAACTTTAAGCATTCCAATATCCGAATCAGAGGGGTGTCAAAATGAGAAGAGGAAGAGCAAGACATTGAAAACTTATTTGAAAAAAATAATGAAGGAAAACTTCCCCAATCTGGTGAAGGAGATACACATGCAAGTCCAGGAATCTCAGAGAGTCCCAAAGAAGCTTCACCCAAGGAAATGCACATGAAGGCACATCATAATTAAATTACCCATGATTAAAGATAAGAAGGGAATCTTAAAAGCAGCAAGAGAATGGAGAGAGTTACCCACAAAGGAGTTCCCATAAGACTATCAGCTGATTTCTCAAAAGAAACCTTATAGGCAAGAGGGGCTGGAAAGAAGTATCTGTGTGCAGATAAACTGGGAGGAACAACTAAGGAGTGAGATAAACCACACGACCCAGGGTTCCAGTACAGGGAAATAAAGCCTCAAAATCTCTGACTGAAAACACCTGTGGGGATTGAGGCGGCAGCAGGAGAAACTCCCAGCCTCACAAGAGAGTTCATTGAAGAGACCCACAGGGTCCTAGAATGTACACAAACCCACCCACCCAGGAATCAGCACCATAAAGGCCAGGTTTGCTTGTGGATAGCAGGAGAAGTGACTGAAAATTGGCAGAGAGCAAAGCAAGTGGCAGTATCTCCCCTCCTCCACATACAGCATTACAACACAATGATGTGGGTTGCCCTGCTCTGGTGAACACTTAAGGCTCCACCCCTTGCTACATAACAGGTGCACCCAGACCCCCCCCAAAAAATGGCTCAAATGAAAGAACAGTTCAAAGCTCCAGAAAAAATACAGCTAAGCAACAAAGAGATAGCCAACCTATCGGATGCACAGTCCAAAACACTGGTTATCAGGATGCTCCAGGAATTCAATGGGTCCTTCAACAGCATAAAAAAAGACCCAGGCAGCAATGAAGGTTGCATTATGTGAAATAAAGAAAAATCTATAGGGAACCAACAGTGACGGGAAGGAAACCAGGACTCAAATCGATGGTTTGAAGCAGAAGGAAGAAACAAACATTGAACCAGAACAAAATGAAGAAACAAGAATTCAAAAAAAAAAAAAATGAGGAGAGGTTTCGGAACCTCCAGGACATCTTTAAATGTTCCAATATCCAAATTATTGGGGAGCCAGAAATAGAACAGGAAGACCAAGAAATTGAAAACTTATTTGAACAAATAATGAAGGAGAACTCCCCCAATCTGGCAAAGGAAATAGACTTTCAAGAAGTCCAGGTAGCTCTGAGAGTCCCAAAGAAGTTAAACCCAAGGAGGAACTCACCGAGGCACATCATAATTGCATTAGCCAAGATTAAAGATAAAGAGAGAATCTTAAAAGCAGCAAGAGAAAAGGAGAGAGTTACCTACAAAGGAGTTCCCATAAGGCTATTTGCTGATTTCTCAAAAACAAAACAAAACAAAAAAAACAAAACCAAAACAAAAACTTGCAGGCAAGAAGGGGCTGAAAAGTATTCCAAGTCATGAAAGGTGAGGACCTCCATCCACGATTACTTTACCAAGCACAGCTATCATTTAGAATGGAAGGGCAGATAAAATGCTTCCCAGATAAGGTCAAGTTAAAGGAGTTCATCACACCTAGCCCTTATTATATGAAATGTTAAAGGGACTCATCTAAGAAAAAGAAGATAAAAAATATGAATAGTAAAATGACAACAAACTCACAGCTATAAACAACTGAACCTAAAAACAAAACAACAACAAAAACATACTAATCAAACAACTACAACAGGAACAGAGTCACAGAAATGGAGATCACATGGAGGGTTATCAGTAGGGGAGTGGGAGAGGCAGAGAGGGGGAAAAGGTACAGAGAATAAGTAGCATAGATGGTAGGTAGAAAATAGACAGGGGGAGTTAATAATAGTATAGGAAATGTAGAAGCTAAAGAACTTATATGTATGACTCATGGACATGAACTAAAGGGGGGGATGCAGGTTGGAGGGGGTGTGCTAGGGCAAAGGTGAATCAAGGCGGGAGGGATGAGACAACTGTAATAGCATAATCAATAAAATATACTTAAAAATAAAAAAATAGACAGGGGTTATTAAGAATAGCATAGGAAATTCCCTGGCTGGTGTGGCTCAGTGCATTAAGTGCCAGCCTATGAAATGCAAGGTTGCTGGTTCCATTCCCAGTCTAAGGCACATGCCTGGGTTTCAGGCCAGTACTCCAGTGGGGAGTGTGTGAAAGGCAACCATACATTGACATTTCTCTTCCTCTCTTCCTTCTAAAAAATAATAAATAAAATCTTAAAAAAAGAGAATAGTATAGGAAATGGAGAAGCCAAAGAGCTTACATGTATGACCCATGGACATGAAGGGGAATAAAGAGAGAAAAAATGGGACAACTGTAATAGAATAATCAATAAAATATATATTTTTTAAATTTTTTTAAAGATTTTATTTATTTATTTTTAGAGAGGGAAGTGAGGGAGAGAGAGAGAGAGAGAAACATCAATGCGCGGCTGCTGGGGGACATGGCCTGCAACCCAGGCATGCGCCCTGACTGGGAATCGAGCCTGCGATGCCTGGTTCACAGCCCATGCTCAATCCACTGAGCCACACCAGCCAGGGCAATAAAATATATTTTTTAAAAAAGAATTTATATACAGAATTACAGACCATTAAAATATATGAAGCCAAAGCTGGCATAACTAAAGGGAGAAACAGTTCTATAATATAGTTGGAGACCTCAGTACCTCACTCACAATAATGAATAGGACAGAAGATAAGAAAATAGAGGAATTAACAGAATAAACTAACCAGATCCAACAGACATATGCAAGGTCTGTCTGGAAAAAGTCTAGCCATTGTTAATATAAAAAGAATGATTTGCATGACATCAGTGTAACCTGACAGCCAAGGAGAGTGGACTGGAATGTGCATGCGTGAACAATGACAACTTCACTGTACTAGTCAGTGGGGATGGTACATGCTGCTGAGTGAGCATGTGTACTTTGTGGCTGTCACATTAAAATGACTGAGCAAGTAGAGCAACGTATCTTCATCAAATTTCATCTTAAGCTTGAACATTCCACCAAGGAAACTATTTGGATGATTCAGAAGACCAGAGTTATAGGCAACTGGTAATTGGCAGTTTCATCACGACAATGCACCTGCTCATGCACCACAGCTCGTGCAGAGTGTTTTTGCAAAACATCAAACCACCCAGATTACTCAGCCCCTCTACAGGCCAGGTTTGGTGCCCTGAGACTTCTGGCTTTTCCCAAAACTAAAATCATCTTTGAAAGGGAAGAGATTTCAGACCATCAATGAGATTCAGGAAAATACGATGGAGCAGCTGATGGCGATTGGAACTGTGTGAGGTCCCAAGGTGCCTACTTTGAAGGGGAATGAGGCATCACTGTCCTATGTACAATGTTTCTTGTAACTTCTATCTTTTTCAGTAATTGTCTTTTTCATTAAAAACAAAAACAGCAAAAAATAAACAAATCTGAATCAGGAAGAATCAGAGAATCTGGACAGATAGATTACAACTATTGTAATAGAAGCAGTAATCAAAAAACTTCCAACAAACAAAGCTGGTTGGCTTCGCAGGTGAATTTTACCAAACATTCAAAGAAGAACTAATAAGCACTGGTTGGTTAGAACATCGTCCCGATATGCCAAGGTTGAGGATTCAATCCCTGCTTGGGGCACATAACAAAAATCCACCAATAAATGCATTAGATGCATAAATAAGTGAAGCAAAAATTTCTCTCTCTCTCAAAAATCAATCAAGAAATAAAAAACTTAAAAAAGAATTAATAACTATCCTTATCAAACTATTTCAAAAAATTCAAGAGAAGGGAAGACTCCTAAGCTCATTTTACAAGGTCGGCATTATCCTAATTCTAAAACCAGATAAAGACACTACAAAAAAGAAAGTTATAGGCCAATGTCCTTGATGAGTATAGGTGCAAAAATCCTCAACAAAATATAAATAAACCTGACCCAGCAACACATTAAAAATACCATACACCATAATAAAGTTTCCTTTTTCATGAGGGGTCCACATGAGATGCCCATGGGCTGAAAGTTAGGAGACCAGGCTGCTAGTCCCTTTCTGGGCTTCATTTTCTCCATGTGTACAGATGATGAGGCAGGACAGGTAGAGTGGAATAACAATTTTCAAACTGTTTCAGTTTGATACATTTCTTTTAAACAAAATCTAATGTAGCAGCTCAACATGTATGACAGATGAAAATAGAGTGGATCCAGCCCCACTTTCCTCCTCAGAGGTTCCCCCCAAATGCATGGGGTGTCTCCAATCCCCCTTTAAAGATCACTAGGTTAGGGCAGCGCTTTGTTGTGCATCAACATCCCCTGGAAGGCTTGTTAAAATGCAAATTGCTGAGCCCCACCCTGAATTTCTGATTGGGCACATATGAGATATGGCCCTGAATTTGCATTTCTAATTCCCAGGTGATGCTGGTACAAGGACCACACTTTGAGATACTGGGTTATGTTATACCTATGGACATTTCTATAATTCATGTCACTCAATATTCACATCAATCCACCTCAGATAGATTATCTAAGATATTCAAAGATGGGAGAGCAGCTGGCATTATACCTGCCATGTAGTAGGCACTCAGTCAAAGCTGGTGAGATCTAATTCTAAATGCCTTGTCTGTAAGTCTCTTTAGGTGTAAAGCCATGCTAGCGACTGGTCACGGGACTGACAGAAGCATAAACTTTTCCTTTAATGAGTTTACAGTCTGCCATGGCTCCTCCACCCCGCAGGAAATAACACCCCCACTAATTCCACCAATAAAGGTTATTCCATGTTAAGCATTAATCCTTTCCAGACACTTTTTTCCTGGTCAACTCCCTAGAAAGGGGGTGGCTGTTTGGTCCTTGACTGCTCAGCATTTCTCAGATGCTCTCCCAGTGTGTAGGGAGCACAGCCTCTGTAAGTTCTCCCAGGGCAATGATCTTACCTGTACCACTCTTCCCAGCATCTCTTATGGTTTCTAGCCCAGTGGTTGGCACAGAGTGAGCACTCAATTATAAGTTTGAACAGAATAAAGAAAGCATGAGAACCCCAATTAACTCAGCCCATGCAAGTCACCAACCTACCTATCCTGGCTCAGAAGTCCCAAACCCACCCTCTGGTCAAGACTGCTCACTTGGGGACTTTGGAAGAGCATGTGGGGAAGGGGCTTTCCAGTCATGTTCACCTGGGATTGCCACCCCGGAAGCTTTGTGAACTGGCTTCAGGAATGTATGGGACCTCCCATTTGTTACATCCTCCTTTTCAGCCTTATCACTTTCTTAAATAAATTGGCACTGACCTGGGTGACAGACTTGATCATTTCCCTTTGCTTCGTGATTGTGTTAAGTGACTGCCAAAAGCCTGTTCCTGAATAGTCAGCACATTCCTCAGGACTGAGTAGGAACCCATCTGCTCTGGGACTGCTTCCTTTCATTTACTGTGCTATTTTAGCTTCAACTTCCCATTTGGACAGGAGCATCTTCCAGCCAGTGGGGGAAAGGGTGGAGAGGAGTACCACAGTTTTCCTTCATTTCTCACTCACTTCCCTGGCCTCTCTAGAGCTATATCAACAATAATCAGATAATGTGCCAGATGTTGCTCTAAGCTCTCTATATGTGTTTATCTACTTCATCTTTATAACGCCCCTGTGAGGAAGGTGCAAATACTACCTACATGTTTCAGATGGCAAAATAGGTGCTGAGACGTGAAGTGCCTTGCCCAAGGTCACACAGCCAGGAAGTAGGTCTGGAATTTGAAACCAGACTGTTGACTTAGACTGTAGGTTCCCTGGTATATGCTCTTAACCACTATACTGCTACCTCTTGGCATTAAGGCCACCTCACAGCATTTAAAGTGCCATGTTATCATAACCCCCTATACCTCTTCTACATATCCCCTTGTTATTCCAAGTGGACTTAATCTTGCTGATAATGATAACTGGAGCCTCTGATTCCTGTCTTCCTCTGAAGATAGTCCTGGGTTCAAATTACAATTCTGCAACTCAATAGCCATGTGAACTCTGTTTCTCTTTGTGCCTCGATTTCCTGATCTGTAAAGTGAGAATAATAATGGCAATGACCTCACAAGCTAGCTGTGAGCATTTAGATCAAGCAGTGTAGATAACCCCATCACCACCACCACCTCTTCTTCAAGCCAGCCCCAGCATCCTGCAGGGGGAAATGGTGCTTCATGCCCTTGCACTTAACATTCTAGCCCTCTGTGTCTGTCTTTCCTGTTCCAAATGAAAGGCAAGCCTCCATTTACAGATTCCCTAGGCTTTTCAAAACTTGGTGATTGCAATTCCTCCCAGGAGATCAGAGAAACCCATTTCCCTAACATTCTAAGCAGGAATTCTATTGTCATTTGGTAACTTAAACATGGCCAAGGTGGCCCAGCTCATCTCCTTTCCTCCCCACCCTTAGTGTAGGCAGAGAAGAGACAGCTTCACTGAAATACAAGTATACTTTGCCAGCATCCCATAGCCAAAGTCTCCCCGAGCAAAATTCACAGTAAAGAAAGGCCTCCATTTCAAATAGTATTTATTTAGAACCGGAGAATTCCTTGCTACACCAGTGATTGTGGAAATGAGCCTCTCTTTGTCTTCTTTACAGAAAGTATTTAAGTACTGGGCAGGGAATATCCAGTATCTTTCCCCACCTTCTTAAATGTCTTTGTCCTATAATTCCATTCTCCTCTAGCTGTGTAGTGTCTTGTGACTTAAGTTCAGTAGGGTAGAGCATAGCGTTACCTATAAGCAGGCAGTTGAAATTTAAAAAGGAAGACATTTCAGTTAGTTCTTCATCCAAAGACTTAGCCCTAACCTGGCTACTTAATCTTGTTCGTAGGCTGAGTATACAAGTACAGAATGAGGTAACTCAAACTTAGAGAGGTAAAGCATTTGGACTGCACCACACAGAACCAATCCTCTATCCAAGCCATATACCGACCATAAACTTCAACCCATGTTTTTAACCACAAAAAAAAAAAAAACACAAGACTACAAGCATGTGGATGTGTCAGTGCAAAGGAATCTCTATTGCTAGGTTTCTAACTCAAGGACAGGTGATTGGACAACACATCTTTGTTGCTGAGGGAAAGCTCACTTCTTGGAGGGCCGGGGCTGTTAAAAAGAATTCTTTCCTAGAGAGATTGATGTGAATGGTGGAAGAAATCAATAAATTGTTATTAAATGCAGTACAACCTCACTTAGTCAAACTAATACTAATTGGAGGTAGCCCTTCAAACTAGTGAACCATTTGTACTGAGGTTACTTGTAAAGAAATGAAGCTTTATTGCTTTGAATAATTCACAGTAACACCAAGTAAGTTAACAAATCGTAGCTTAATGGAGGTGTTAGGAGACCTGACTTAAGGAAATGAAAAGAATCCCCAACATCAACCATTTCTATGTGAATGGTTCTGTCTTGAAGTATGGAAACTCAGCACAAGGAGCCTATTTATATTTGGAAGCCTCTTTCTGTCCCAAATGGCCAAAGTAAGGCCAGATACTGCCTCCCCTCACCCCATAGCCATTTGGTACTCTTGGGGTATCTTCTCATGAAGTTTTACTGTAAAAGGAAATCATAGAAGTGACCTTAGATGTAGCAGGTGCAATCCTTCCACTCATGGAATAAAAGATGGTTTTGGAATACTGTCATTTCCTTTTACTTTTTTTTCCTAAGAAGACATTGGGTGGGGGGGGGGCGGGAGTTACCAACACAACTCAAATACCTCAGTGCTTTATCAAAACCCGGAACAAACATTAAGGAGAAAAATATCTGAAGGTCGAGGAAGGGAAATAAACAAGAAGAGTAAGTAAAGCATGAATCATTCATTACCACCTGATGGTTCCTTAAAAATAAAAATAAAATGTGGCAGGAAATAGAGTCCATGCCACAGTTTGACATTTTTCTAGAAGACCTGGCACAGAATCTCTGCCCTTTTATTTCACAGAAGGAACTGACCTTTGGTTTCTAACTTGGATTGCCATTTTCGTAAGCCTTTACAAAGCACAGGGTTGGACAATGATGATCACCCAGTAGCAGTGCCCACTTCTTTCCTGGGCACTGGGAATAGAGAAAGGAGGAGTGCATTTTATTTGCATGGATTTAATTATTTACATCTCATTTTCCAAAGACTTTAATGTAGCTTACAACAATAAAATAATAATAAAATAGAAACGGAGAGTTGGACCAGGGTGATATCAATAGAACTTTACAAAACCCAGTGTTAAAAAAAAACCCTCAAAGACCATATAGAGTTCATTACATGAAGTTAAAAAGAGCAGAATTGAGATTCAAACCAGCTCAGACCAAGGGACTATCTCTTGAGAGAAGACAAGCTTCCCAGATGGACCTCCGAGAAGTGTGATCTTGGACCATATATTTAACTTCTCTGAGCCTCATGTTCCCCCTCTGGATGATGAGTCTAAGAAATATTGTCTATTTTACATAGCACGTTATAAGGATTCAATGAGGTGATGTCTATGAACCATTGTCCGTGTTGTCTGGCAGAAGACACATGCTTATTAAATAGTAGATATGAGAACCAATATGAAGACAGCCTTATGTTATGCAATAAAGAAACATTTGCCCATGACGAGGTCTCATTTGATCCTCACACCAGCCAGGACTTGGGCTCAGGATCACAGAGAGAACAGAAAAGGGAGATAGTTTTTAGGGAAAGCTTTCTGCAGAAGACTTGGTTTTCTTTTCTTTTTTTTTTTTTCTGAGATAATTCTTTAATTACAACTCATAGTGAAGAAAAAAGACTGGATCTTTTGAAGGCCATGTAGGATTTGCAGAGCTAGAACTAAAGTACATATGAGGAATGAGATGACAGTGTGTAGATAGTAAAAAGATCCTCCCTACTAGAGCAGAGGGACATGTAGGAAATAAGAGTAGGGAGGAGAGGACTCTGGCCATATTGTGAAGGAATTTCGACCCCAGTTGACAGGAAATGGGGAGTCATTGAAGGATTTGAACAGGTTGGGCAAGGGAAGGATGTGACATGTTGAAAGGGATGTTTTCAAAGGTGGAGTCTGTCTGCTGCTGTCTGCACTGTGCAGGCCAAGGTGGGGGTGGGGGTTGGGAGGAAGCAGAGACTGCAGGCCAGCTGCAATGACCAAAGAAGAGACAGAAGGTGAGAGCTCAACCTAAGAAAATAGAACTGGAGAAGATGGGTGATTCCCAATTCCAGTTAGGGGCACTTGAGAGAGAATAATTTGCAACTAATATACTTTCCTTCTAGACTCAAAATTCCATGAAGGCAGGGACTGTGCATATCTTGTTCATCATTGTACCCTCCAAGATCTAGTGTAATACTTGGCGCATAGTATGTGCTCAGCAATATTGAATGAATGAATGAATGAGTTCATGCACACTTTTATGAAGACAGACAATCAATAAAAGGAAGAATGGTTGCTTGTTCAATAATAAGGAAAACAAAAGAGAGGATCACCCAAAAAGTCCCATTGCTTTAACTCTCTCTGAACCCACACTGACAATCTGGTATAGGAAGTAGCCCAGAAGAGAGCCAGAGCAGGCTCATAAAGAAGCCACCTAAAGAACACAAGTGCTCTGTAGGAAGCAAGTCAACCACACATCCCCCAGACAGTTCACACAATATAGCAGCATCAGAAAGCAGGTAAATTATGGATGAGAAGAGATTTTTTTAATGGGGGTATTTACTTTACAAAACAATTAGCTGAGAATCCATATAAAGTAGCAAACTGCCTCACTATTACACTTAATTTGAGACCAAGATATGACTTACTAAAATAGTATTTCCATCCAAAATACTGTACATTAAAGATAAAAGCCCTGACTTGGGAGTCTAGAGACCTAACCCTTGGTCCAGGTAAGTTACAGAAAGTGATGGTTAATAGAACAAGCACTGGAATCAGTCTGCCTGGTTTACATCCTGCCTGCACCATGGCCAAATGGCTTAGCTTTTCTGAGCTGCAACTTCCTCATCTGTAAAATGTGGTAATAAAACATTTGATTCCATCTGATACAGTATTGTGAGGGTTAAGTGAGGTTATGTATGCAGTATGTTCAGCAGTGCCTATAGGGTCTCAGTAAGTGTTGACTTTTATTTTAAATCTTAACCATATGACCTTAGGCAAATCATTTCTCTTGGGCTTTTGATTCCTCATGAACCTGAGGCTTCTTCCATCCATACCTTAAGGAAGTGATCCCTACCTGTACTACGAATTCATCATCAAACCTGCATCTCTACCCTCCAAAGACCCTAGTTGATAACTCTTTCCTTATAAGGACCATTGAGACTTTGAGAAAAGTGAGGAATCCTGAATACAACACTAGGATAAATGCATTTTACTTAATATACTTGCTAACATTCCAACTCATTCATACAATTCCCATCCTTAAAGTCTAGCCCCTTTGGCCCCTCACAAGCTGCTCTACTTCCTTAACCATGTTCATCCCAGATCCTAAGGGATAGTAATCCCAAGAGTTCTTCTCTCCTTTAGACAGCATCCCCAGTCCACCCCACGTTTGGAATTAGAACCCTAAATTTTTTAGGTTTCTGTTCTTTACCCCACTCCAAACCAGGGAACTGTGATTGCATCAACCTCTGCTGCCCTCTGCTGTCTGGCTCCAGATATGCTAGCCCCAGTTGGGCAAGTTAAGCCAGCTTCCAAGCATCTTTAAATTTCTCCAGTCTCTAGGTGCCAGCCTGATCTCAAGAACACAATGTAGATGTCTTCTGCAAATCCACATTCAATCTTAATCAACATAAATGCACATATAGGTTTTCTTACTTACACGCAATATATCCAAGCCATAGCTGGTGTGGGCCATGAGTTTGGAACTGTTGTCTTCAACAAAGAAGGTGAACTGCTATAGAGTGAGCCATGTTTTCTCATCTAAGCCTCCTTCTCAAAAATTCAACAATCATTTGTTGAACACTTTCTGTGTGCAGGACAATATGCTAAATATTGCACATGCATTTTATTCTTGAATCCTGGAAACAACATTGGAAGTAGATAAAATTATTATCCCATTTTACAGATGAAGAAACTGAGATTCAGAGAAGTAAATGTCTTGCATATGGTCATAGAGCCAGTGAGTGGCAGAGATGTGGCAATTGCCACAGACCCCCACTGGTTTTTCTGCATCTACTCTATTGCCTCCAGACTAGCCCTCACATCATAGTCAGTGGTTGAGAACAGAAACTTTGGAGTTAGATCTGGATGGCTGTAGCAGCTCACCTTCTTTACTGAAGAAAACTCATAGTGTGTAGATTTGTGTTGATTAGGGGAGAGCACAGATATTGCAGAAAATAATCACAATTATTTTTAGATGTATTTAAGAAGTGGACTTAACAAAATGTGGTTACTGAATGTGATGGCAGTAGAGAAGAAAGGGTCTGAAATGATTATCAACATTCTGTATTGGACAACTGGGTGTAAAGTGACGCTAATCATTAGAATAGAAACATTGAACATAATTGGATGAGGAACATGTTGGGATATGGAGGGAATTAAGAAATTCATTTTGGACATTGTGAACATGAGATAGCCAGGTAGAGATAGTTAGTGAGCAATTGCTTTTATGAGTCTAGAGCTGAAGAAACAAGTCTGAACTGGCATCAACTTGTAAATCTTTCCAGGGGTGGTGGGACACAAGAGAAAAGACCAGGGCTGACACCAGAGCATCAATATTTAAGGGGTAGGTAGAATCAAAGGAGTATAGGTAGATTACTAAGATGAAACAGACATGGATAGAGGAGTAAAACCAGAAAAAAAAATTGTCAAGGAAGTCAAAGAAAGAGAACAGTACTACCAGATCAACTTCCACAGAAAGGTCAGTGCCTTTAAAATGGTCCTTTAGATTTTATCATTTAAAGTCTGTTCTGGTCATCTATTTCTATGTTTTTAATTAAAAAGTCACCCTAAAACTTAGTGGCTTAAAACAACAGAAATCATTGTATTATCTCACAATTTCTGTGGGTTAGGAATTCAGGGGCTGAGTAGTCTTGCTCAAGTTCTTTCATATTGGTATAGTCGGAGAATGGCTGGAGCTGGATCATTGTAAGGAGGTGGCTGGAGCATTTGGGGTTAGTCAGACATCTCTCTTCACATGGTCTTGGGGCCTTGCCACACCACCTCTCTGCATGGGCTAATTTGAGCTTTCTTACATTCTGGAGGTCTCAGGGTAGGTGAGCTGCTTACATGGCAGGTAAGGATCTCATGTTTTTATACATTAGCCACAAACAATCCAAAAACACCTTGAGAAAACAATTTCATCAATAATAGCATGCGGGGTTGGAAAGCAGAAGCGCAGGAGTTGTGTGCACCCACGGGGAACAGTGAGTACCCAGTCTGCCGGACCAAGAGAGGCCTTGCCATGGGGGTGGAGTCCTTCCCGTGGGTGCCCATGCCCCCAAACAGGGGTGTGTGTGGTTTTGGGGAAGACTGAGACCCCACAGCTGGGAACAAGGGAAGGGCTTCCAGAGCTGAGATGATTTGGCGCGGGCGCACGCCTTGCCGAATACCTCACTCAAATGGAGAACCCAGAAAAGACAAAGCTATTCCCGGGTCCTGGGGTCTGCAGCGGAGGCAAAGGGAAGGGCACGACCCTTCCCAAACCCCGGAGGGTGCGCGAAACCGGAGGAGAGACAGCGCTTCCCGAGAATGGAGAGCCCACGAGGGGAAATACGGGAACCCTCGCAGTCCCGGCCCAGGCACCATGACCCCGGCAGAGAGGCGGGTGCTTCGCTGAGCGGAGAGCCTGTGGTGGCGAAGCTGGGGGAGGGGCGCAATGCCTTGCCACCTCCGCAGCTTGCGCCCTGAGCGCAGACGGAGACAGCAATCCTTTCTGGGAAAAGCTGGTGGCCAGCCCTGAGTCTGACTGAGTTCTGTCTTAGAAAGGGGAAAGGCAGTCTCACCGCTCGCTCCTCAGCCTGCTTGCGGTGGCAGGAACAGAAACACTGATTTGGCCAGTCAGAAAACAACAAGAGTTTTTGTTTGTTTGTTTTTTGTTTTTGTTTTTGTTTTGTTTTTTAAATTTGCTTTTCTTGTTGGTGTTTCTTTGTTTACTTTTTCTTTTTCTCTGTGTGTGTGTGTGTTTTCTTCTTCTTTCTTTTCTTTCTTTCTTTTTTCCCCTTATCCTACTGATGGTGTTTGTTTGATTTTATCTTGTTTTTGTTTATTAAGCAACTTTTTATTTTTTAAAAAAACTCTTTATATTTTTATATCTCTCAATTCCTTATGATTCTTTTCCATCCATCTTAGTGTTATTACTTCTGCTTCAAATCTATCTCTCCTGTAATACATCTTCTGGTTGTTGTTTTTTTTGGTTGTTGTTGTTTGTTTGTTTGTTTGTTTTTGTTTTGCATGCAAATTTATATTATCTTTTTCTCTCTTTTCTGACATTTTTTATTTCAATAGTATTTTCTTTCCTTTCTACATAATCTTCTTTGCTTAGCTGGTTATACTGTCGATTGATAGGTTCCCCCTATTATCACATTCACAATGTGTTGATAATTTACTGTCCCTCACTTGGGTCCCATTGGTACACCACTCAAGATTCTATGCTCCTTATTCTTGTTGTCTAGATCTCATAGAATCTGCCCTAAGATTGTTGCTCCAATATCACTATAAATAAGACTTATTCCATACACTTGTAAATACAACTTAACACCCCTCACAGATCTTGGCTCACTTCGCAATTTCCAAAACTCTACTAACGTAGGGGCTATCTCTATTCTTTTACACACTACCCCTATTTACTATTCTTTATTCCTACCTTACCTCAGAATCTGACCTCTTGCTGTCTCATAGCTTTGTAGATCCAACTAACAACACTTTCCTCTCCACTAAGAGTCTTATCTTTCCATACTTTTTAAAACGTAGATAGTGGGGTGGAAGATCACGGTTTACACTATATATGGCCAAAGGATCTCCCACCTCTTCTCTACTGGCTGCTACTGTAAATATCATAGAATACTGGTTCACTGTCTTAACCCATTTTGCCTTACTCCTCCAACTGATCACAAAAAAGAGTACGGGGAAGTTGTGAACACCAGGATACCCAAAAGAGACTACAGCACTGATCCTCACAGGTATTCTACCACTGAAGTTCACACCATAAACACAAGGAACCAGAACAGATCAAGTTAAGAAACAGAGGTTAACAAGAAGAGTCTCAGAAACAATGAGAAGACAAAGAAACAATCCACAAATGAAGGGAAAGGAGGAAGCCTCAGAAGGAATGCTAAATGAAATAGAGGCAACTCAACTATCAGATATTGAGTTCAAAACAATGATTATAAGG